>OY776287.1:2205550-2393050 GCA_963675345.1 Trididemnum clinides | reverse complement strand
CGAAACAGGCTGTAGTATTTTTGCTAATAAAGATATATCAATTTGCTCTAACTGTTTTTGTTATTGAGCACTCTTAAATATTTTACCGAGTTTATTATATTTATTGATATAAAAATTATTAACTTTTAAAAAATATTTTTTCCCCACACCCCCAAAAATTTTTGTTCCATAAGTCATAAAAATATGCAAGAAAAACAATGGGTATAGACCATTTATTATGCTCAACACTCAATACAAATGATCCGCTAAAGCAATTTTTAGGAAAGATTTTACCAAATTTAATGGATTATTTTTGATAAAGCTTTGAAAAAAAGCTATCATTGCCATAAGCTTTTCGTGACGCTCTCATCAGTGGCTAACGCGTCAAAGGGAAAGGTCTAGAGTGAAAACGTAATGATATCTCAATAATTCGGACGTCAGCTGACAGTACCAGCCGCTAAGAACAAACTATCGAAACATAATCATGTTTTCAATTTAAGTCTTTCCCTTTAGATGTAAAAGTTAGATATAGACAGTGAGTGACAGTGGACAGATGCACTTTGTTGGAAAAAAACAAAAGACTTTGATGATTTTAGTACTTCACTGAGTGAAAGAATATATAAATTAACAAGGCACCACTATATTTCAAAATCTTTAGAAATTTTTCTTCAAAATTCAAAAAGCAATCTTCTCATAAATGAAGTCATAATATTGTTGGATTTTTCTGAGAATTTTTCTTTTGTCATACAAGGCGAATCTCAAGGTTTTCATTGGGAAAATTCCCAATGCACCAGTTTATAGTTTACCACGAGAAATCAAATGATGATGAAAGTACCCATAAAAGTTTTTGTTTTTTATCCCCAAACACAAAGCATAATACATCTATGGTGTCCACTTTTTTATCTAATCTAATTCCCAAAATCAAGTGGTTTGTACCCGAACTGAGCAAAATTTATTACTACAGTGATGGTTGCGCTGGACAATAAAAAAACAGATTTTAATTTTATAAATTTATGCTATCACAAAATGGATTTTGATGTAAAGTGTGAGTGGCACTTTTTTGCAACTTCACATGGAAAAAGTGCTTGTAATGGAATTGGAGGAGTGGTGAAAAAGATGACCGCTAAAGCTAGACTACAAAGACCATTTGAAAATAAAATATCAACACCTCAGGACATGTATACATTTTGCAAAGAAAATTTTGAAGGAAAAATTAGTTTTTTTATACTTTTAGTGAACAAATAGAGAAAGAAAAATTTTTGGCAACCATTTTCCAATATGCTTTATTAATTCCTTGAACCCAAAAATTGCATAAAATAATTCCAGCTGGCAATGGCAGAGTAAAAATCTATGAAACATCAAGTGCTGATAAAGGAGAGGAAAGAATTACACAAAAGAATTCAAAAAAGATGTGGCTCAAGATTTGCTTCACCCAAAATCTGGAGACTATGTCATTTGTAAATATGATGACAAAGTTTAGGTGACATTCATTACTTCTTGCGATGAAGAGTTTGATGATTTTAAAGTTAAGTTGTTGTATCCGAGTGGATGTAATAAACATTATTGCTATCCTGAAATAGAAGACTCTTGCCATTTGGACAAAAAATATCTTGAAAATATTGGCGGTTCCATCCTTAAAATTAGGAACTCAAAGGATCCAATATTACTTTAAACGAAATAAATAACAATTATGAAATGAATAAACTAATATTTAACTTGTTGCAGTAATTTATGTACACCTTCACATTCAGCTAATACTTTAAATGATGTTTAACAGTCTAGATATATTTTTTTGCAATTTTCATTTGTACATGTGTTTAAAAATGAGTTTTTATAATTATCAGGGATATCTAGAACAGTAGGATTGATAACTCTATTTTCCTGCACAGTGTCTAAACAAAAGCCAAAAGTACAAATAAATGTACTTTGCTAGTAGCTGTGGATTAAATCTGGTAATGCAGTGATATGATTTACATAAAAGCTATGCAGTCAAGGCGCTAGGTTGTTTAGCTTATAAGTGTAATTTTTGTTGGTTTGCCACTGCTCTATCCTGTACAGAATGCAATTTTCAAGACATCCGAATTGTAACTTCGTTTTGATTTTCCGAAGTGCATTTAATTGCTTTGCTAAAAACCAGTTAAAACGTTTTAACAGTCGTACAAACTCGGAAGATCTCCAACTTAAGTGTTTAATAAAAGTTTGTACGCTCAGTAATGACCCTAGGCTTTGGAAGGGAAGGGGGGGCTTGGCAAAGGTAGTAAGGGGGGCCCCTGGAAAAACTTATGTTGATGCGGCCATGCGGATTTGTATTGCAAAACTGCATGGAGCAACAATATTGGACAAATACCAGTAGCATCATTACATCAGCTGCAATAAACAAACGCAATATTTTTGGCTTAAATTTAACAAAATAGCAAAAAAACTTGCGAAAAAAAAGCAAACTTTGGAAATGTGCAGGAACAAAAAATTAAAAATATTGCTGTCACCTATCAATATCGATTTCTACAAATTTCTACAAACTAATGATATATAGGCAATAGGCATGCTTTTAAAGCTTTGCAAAACTGATCAGTCACAGAGCGATAATAGTATTCAAACTTAAAAAACTAGTTCAATTATGATGACGTACGAATGTTAAGTACGGGGGGGGAGGGGGACCTTAAAGTTTCGGGAGGCCTGGGCAGTTGCCCAGTTTGCCCACCCCTAAGGCCATCACTGCATATGCAAACATCCAAGTCATCTTTCTAAATTGCTTTTTATGGCTATTATTATGCTATTGCAATATTTATTTCCTCATTGTAAAAATTCAATTATGCTTGTACTTTCTATCTACGCACTGTGCAGCTTCTTCACATTTAGAAGCCTCCTGTGCCTTGGTTAATTAATTGATGGCAATTTAGACAAAATTCTTCAAAGAATGCTTAACTGGTGATCAAGAATCAAATGTATGAGTTATGGTATTAAAATTTGATCACTTTAAAATGAAATTGAAAGTAAAATTTCATTGTGCACGTGTTCCACTTAAATGGTTGGTTCTACTTTTTCTTCCTGCTGTGTTTTTGTTTGATATGGACCTATGTGACTGGGGATTAAACAGCCAAACAATATAAGAACTTGACTTGAGTAATGTTTGGATACATTTGTGTAGCAAGTGCTGCTGAAAATCGTGAAATGAACGCAATGTTTTTTACGGCAGCAACTCTTCTACCAAATTTAAGTGTGAAATAGCTACCACTGTATTTGTTTGCTAATGCGGTTGAATTTTGAAATAAAGTCTTTGTTACCGCAATACTTGATTTATTTTTTTATGACAACTCAACTACTTTATACGACAAAATTAGCAATTGAGTAATAATATTTTACTTTTGTAGAAATTGAAAAAGTGATCCTTCTAATGACAGCTATCAAATGGAGTTATCAATCTCGATGCTCTAGATATCCCTGATAAATATTGTTTCAAGTAATAAGCACTGACAAGTATTAATTATTTCGTAAAATTTGAGTTATCTTTCTTTTTCAATAGAGAATCTTTTCAAGATTGAAATTTAGGTATATGGAAAAATCCTTCATATTTTACTTAAATTTTTGGAAATATTTGGCTAAAACTTGCTTTAGCGCATCATTTGTAGTGAGTTCTAAGCATAATAAATGGTTTCAAAGTCCTTGGGGTGTGGGAGGAAAAACATTTTTTGAAAGTTAATTACTTTTTATATTAATATTTATAGAATTTTTGATACTATATTTGCATTCATTGTTCTTTGCTGAGTCCAACCATATATAACGTGTTATATTTAAAAAGTATCTTGAGGAAGATAAATGCATTTTTTGAAAGAGGGCTTTGTTTCCACCAAAACTTTACTCCCTATAACTCAAAAATTGTTAGTCGTAGGAACCTAAAATTTCCACGAGTGGGGTTTGGCTATAAGATAACCCCATACATCACTTTTTATCCAAATCAGCGAGGTAGTGGTTAAAGGCCTGTGGTGATTTGTCATGGAATTACCCTACTGCTGGTACAATGGTACAACTTAAGCAATCACATTGACACACGTACGCTCAAAAGATATACCGGCAACTCAAAAACCCTTTGCTTTCAAAAAATCTAAAAGTTTGGGAAATACGAGTACAAACAAAAAGCACTTCTTCGTTTGCATCAACATACTGTATATTGCGAAGCAGGGTTTTCACAGCATATACAAACGAAACCTCAATGCGTTTACTCTCACTGTCCTTCTGCAGAGGAATACTCGTCTCTTTCTCTTTTCTCTGCTGCTGCTCTTTTTACCTCTCTGGCACTGAATGCGGCCAAATCTTCCATTCCTTTCGGCCGCATCAAACGCCCTCCTAAAGCCTGGTGGTTTGCTGAGGTGGTAAGTGCAGTTAGTGAAAGACGCAAGGCTTTCACTGCCGCTCACAGAAGCGATGAAGATCGCCAGGCATGCATCTCTGCTTCTCGACGCGCCTCGTCAGTCATCGCCAAGGCCAAGGCTGAGGCATGACACACGGCTTGCTTTTTCACCTAAATCTAACCCTAAATCTGTACATTCTCTTCTTCGCTCTATCGCTGGCTCTCCTTCCTCTCCTAACTTCTCCAACTGTTCTTCTCCCAGGGAATTGACTTCGGTCTATGCCGCTTACGTGAGATCCCACTTTTCCACTTCTCAGCCAAAGGTCCTGCATAGCAGAGCCAGAGGCTACCTCTCTGAGCTCCGCTGAGCCATGTACCCTGTGGAGTCTCACTTGTCCTTTTGCTCTCCTTTCACTCTCGCTGAATTTCTTGCGGCTGCCTCCAACCTTTCCTCCTCCACCGCCACTGGCCCAGACAAAGTTGCCTATCCCATGCTAAAGCACCTTCCTCACTCTGGCATGAATTTTCTTCTTCACATCTTCAATCTCTCCTGGACTTCGCATTCCTTTCCTTCCATCTGGAAGACATCTTCCATTATTTCCATTTCACAAGATGGGAAAGCCTCTCGAGTCTCCTGCTTCCTTCTGGCCTATCTCTTTCACCTCCTGCATATCAAAGTTTTTTGAACGCATCATTCTATCCCGTCTACTCTTCTTTCTGGAGTCTAATTCCATTCTCTCTCCCCGTCAGGCCGGTTTCTGCCCTGGATGGTCTACTCTAGATCAAATTCTGTATCTTTCTCAGTCCATTTTGGATGGATTTAACAAACCCAGGTCGGGCTCTCAGACGATCCTGTCTACTATCGATTTCTCCAAAGCTTTTGACTCTGTCTGCCATCCCACTCTTTTCCACAAACTGATTTCAGCTGGCCTCTCTCCTTGCTTTGCTCGTTGGACTCAATCTTTTCTTTCTGATAGGCGTGCTTCTGTGGTCTATCAAAATCACAAAAGTCAATCCTTTCAAGACCGTCGAGGTGCTCCACAAGGATCCGTTCTTGGCCCTGTACTTTTCTCTCTCTTCATTAATGATCTTCCGGCCTCTCTTCCTTCTTCCGTCAGCTGCTCTCTTTATGCTGACAATTTGGCCATCTGGTCCTCCTCCCCCTCGGTCCCCACTGCGGTGGAGGCCACACAAGGAGCTCTGGTCTGAGTACTAGTGTCTTCCTCTCAATCCGAGCAAATGTGAGGCCTCCTTTTTCTCAGTGGATCCCCACCAGGCTAACCTCCAGCCCAACCTCCTCCTACTCGGCTTCCGTCTCTGTTTCAATCCCACTCCAACTTTTCTTGGGGTCACCTTCGACCACACTCTTTCCTTTTCTAAGCATGTATTATTGCTGATGGCCAAGTTTTTCCCACGTCTCAAGGCTTTATGCTGTATCTCTGCTTTCTCATGGGGCCCCTCCATGAATCATTTCTTCAGCCCCTTCTCACTTTCGCTTCACCCAGATGGTTTCCTTTCCTAAGCGCTACCAATCTTACCAAATTGGAATGCCTCCATCGAGCGGCCAGTTGTGCCATCACCAGCTGCCTCTTGTCTTCCCCTATCCCTCTGCTTCTCTCCGAGGCATCTTTACCTCCCCTACGAGTCATCCTGACTCATTTCACTCTTTTATCTTATAAGCGAGCTCTTCGTCTCCTAACCTCCTTTCCTATTTCAGGTTTGGCCAGACTTGGAGTGAAACCATGACTCTGCAGATCGTCCTGGAGAGCTTTTGCGTTCACTCACCTGCTCATGCTTCCTTCTACTTCTTTTAGGGATGCTCTTCTTGCATGCCCTCCCTTTCCTCTTTGGAATCTGTCTTCCTTCACTGTGGAGTCCACCTTTTCCTCTCCATGCTCTTGCTCTGATCCCCCTCTCTCTTGCCAAGGTGCGGCTCTCGCCCACCTTGACTCTCTCCCCCTCATGATCTGGTGCTTTGGACAGACGGCTCTGTTCCTTTTTTGGGGGGGCAAAGGCAGCTTCAGGGTTCCTGCCACCTGCTCTCTCTGTGACACTGAGGCCGCTCTTTCCTTTTTGGCGGGCCAAGCATGTTCAAGTTTTTCTGCTGAAGCCTGCGCCATTCTGCACGCTCTTTGCTGGTCTCAGCAGCACCGTGAAGTCTGCCATTTTTCTTCTCTTCTCCTATTATCTGACTCTCGTTCTGTCCTCGCCGCCCTGTCCTCTCCTCCATCTTTCCTCTATCTCAAGCTCTGCGGCAGATTTGGCAGGAACTGTCTTCTCTCTCCTTCTGTTCTCTCAGACTACAATGGGCCCCCGGACACTTGTTTCTCCCGAGGAACGATGCGGCTGATGAGCTGGCCAGACGGGGAGTGCTACTTATGCTGTCTGCAATCCCTTGTAGTCTCTCTCCTCTTACCTTTCGTATTATCTCGGACTGGAGGCATACTGTCTTGTCGAAAATCTTTGATACACAGGTTCCCTCGATTTCCACAAAGGAACTTGTGCTCCCTCGTCATGCTCGCTGTGTTCTCTCTCGTCTTCGCTGCAACAGACACAGCCTTCTTTTAGGTTCTTTAGGATTGGCAGAATTGAGAATCCTTCCTGCAGCGCCTGTGGACACTCGTCCCAGGATACCTCTCATCTCATTCTGCACTGTCCAGCTATGAACTCTTTGCGCTGCTCACTCTTTGGCAACTCTCTGGTCCAGACCCTGGGGAGTTGCCCGGCTTCTGAGGCTCCATGGTCTTCCGCCATGCCCCCATCCCTTGGAAGAGGGGTCGGGTAAACAACAACAAACCTCGATGCGAGGTTAAATTGGATGCTGCACCAAACACAAGAATTTACTACCAAACCTTTAGGCAAAGACAAATTTCTAAGAGTTATAGCAGCTTAAAAAGCAAACACATTGCTCTCATTATACGGTGTGTTTATTGTTAAAATGGTTGCATTAACTCTTCAAAACTCTGGCGTATTGGAGTTTCTTGTCAGGTTCAGCAACCTTGAAGCGTTCCACTGGTGAAGAAGCTTGGAGTCCAATGGCATAACACATTGATCTAATAGTAGCACGATAACCGTAGTACAAGAAATGCTATTGTTGTGAATAAAAAATAATCTATACAAATAGTAGCACGATAACCGTAGTATTAAGGAATGCTATTTCTGTGAAAAAAAAATTATCTATACAAATACTGTGATCTTATTTTGCTTTAGTTATTACATATTATTCATTTATTGCTAAAATTAGCAGGGATTAAAAACGATTTATACAACAAAAAAGATTAAACAACAAACAAACACTACACCACAATATCATTTCTACTTCAGCTAAACCACCCATTTCTTAACTTTCAATATTGCAATTGATTTGAATTTTGTGTGACCAAATTTCAATCAGTTATGTAGTTTCCACAATTTCTTGCAAGTCATAGCTGGCAGACCACACCGCGACTTACATTTTAGGCGTTACCAATGGCAACAAACCTCAAAATATATTTCTTAATGAGCATCAAAGCGTGATTTAAGAAAACAAAACTAATAAATTTTACTCAACTAATTTTAGTCACTGCTCTATTATCCATTCAAAAGGTGAAGCTCATGGTAACTCAGCAAGTTGTTGTTGTTGCTGGTTACCCGACCCCTTCCGAGGGATGGGGGCATGGCAGAAGACCATGGAGCCCCAGAAGCCGGGCAACTCCCCAGGGTCTGGACCAGAGGTCGTAGAGAGACAGAGAGTCGCCAAAGAGTGAGCGGCGCAAAGAGTCCATAGCTGGACAGTGCAGCATGAGATGAGAGGTGTCCTAGGACGAGCGTCCACAGGCGCTGCAGGAAGGATTCTCAATTCTGCCAATCCTAGAGATAAGAACCTAAAAGAAGGCTGTGTCCGTTGCAGCGAAGACGAGAGAGAACACAGCGAGCATGACGAGGGAGCACAAGTTCCTCTGTGGGAAATCGAGGGAACCTGTGTATCAAAGATTTTCGATGAGACAATATGACTCCAGTCCGAGATAATACGAGAGTGGATACCAGAGATAAAACAGAGACTACCAGGGATTGCAGACAGCATAAGTAGCACTCCCCGTCTGGCCAGCTCATCAGCCACGTCGCTCCCCAGAAGAAACGAGTGTCCGGGAACCCATTGTAGTCTGAGAGAACAGAAGGAGAGAGAAGACAGTTCCTGCCAAATCTGCCACAGAGTTTAAGAGAAATTATGAAGAAAGAGTCAGATAGTGGGAGAAGAGAAGAAAAATGGCAGACTTCAGCAGAAAAACTTGAACATGCTTGGCCCGCCGAAAAGGAAAGAGCGGCCCCAGAAAAAGCAGTTGGCAAGAACGTCGAAGCCGCCTTTGCCCCCCCAAAAAAGGAACAGAGCCGTCTGTCCAAAGCACCAGATCATGAGGGGGAGAGAGTCAAGGTGGGCGAGAGCCGCACCTTGGCAAGAGAGAGGGGGATCAGAGCAAGAGCATGGAGAGGAAAAGGTGGACTCCACAGTGAAGGAAGACAGATTCCAAAGAGGAAAGGGAGGGCATGCAAGAAGAGCATCCCTAAAAGAAGTAGAAGGAAGCATGAGCAGGTGAGTGAACGCAAAAGCTCTCCAGGACGATCTGCAGAGTCATGGTTTCACTCCAAGTCTGGCCAAACCTGAAATAGGAAAGGAGGTTAGGAGACGAAGAGCCCGCTTATAAGATAAAAGTGTGAAATGAGTCAGGATGACTCGTAGGGGAGGTAAAGATGCCTCGGAGAGAAGCAGAGGGATAGGGGAAGACGAGAGGCAGCTGGTGATGGCACAACTGGCCGCTCGATGGAGGCATTCCAATTTGGTAAGATTGGTAGCGCTTAGGAAAGGAAACCATCTGGGTGAAGCGAAAGTGAGAAGGGGCTGAATCGTAAGTGAGAAGAGAATGTACAGATTTAGGGTTAGATTTAGGTGAAAAAGCAAGCCGTGTGTCATGCCTCAGCCTTGGCCTTGGCGATGACTGACGAGGCGCGTCGAGAAGCAGAGATGCATGCCTGGCGATCTTCATCGCTTCTGTGAGCGGCAGTGAAAGCCTTGCGTCTTTCACTAACTGCACTTTCCACCTCAGCAAACCACCAGGCTTTAGGAGGGCGTTTGATGCGACCGAAAGGAATGGAAGATTTGGCTGCATTCAGTGCCAGAGAGGTAAAAAGAGCAGCAGCAGAGAAAAGAGAAAGAGACGAGTATTCCTCTGCAGAAGGACAGTGAGAGTCAAAGTAGAAGCCAAAGTCATCCCAGCGAGCATTCTGAGAATTGAAGGGGGATGCTCGTTGGGGCAATATGCTGGAGAGGGAGGGACAGAGAGAAGAATTGGTAGGTGGTCAGAATCCAGGTCCTGAAGTACCTTCCAGGAGCAAGAAAGAGGGAGCAAAGGAGATGTCAGGAGAGGAGCGACTGCCAGAGGAGCGATGGAGAAGGGTGGGTGTGTCAGGGTCAGTGAGGGGGAGGAGGTCTGAGGAGATGACCCAGTTAAATACTTCTTCCTTGCGAGGGTTGGAAGTACCTGTTGAGTCCCAGAAGGGGTGATGGCAGTTGAAGTCCCCCAGAATGAAGAGATTTCTGGAGGAGGGAAGAATGGAGGGAGAAAAGAAGTTGGTTCTGCCATTCGTCGGGTAGGAGTGAATAGGGGGGCATACACATTAAGAAATGACACCGAGAAGGAGTTGCTAAGAGAGATGT
This sequence comes from Trididemnum clinides, assembly GCA_963675345.1. NCBI lineage: Eukaryota > Metazoa > Chordata > Ascidiacea > Aplousobranchia > Didemnidae > Trididemnum > Trididemnum clinides. Next base: position 2,383,031 of record OY776287.1, on the reverse strand, counting down.
TGACCCCTACATAATCAGAGTAGGGATCAAGCAAGGAAGAAGAGGAGGTAGAGAGTTCAGAAAAGGATAGGTCCTGCCTGACAAAAATGACAACGCCACTGCTAGCATGCGTGGTAGCATCACGAGAGAGAATGCCAGACCGGGAGTGGGTGTGATCAGAACACAGAGCAGAAAAACCAGGAATCCGGAAAAAAGATGAGTTAAGATTGGATTCCTGGATGCAGATAAGGTCGACAGAATGGGACGAGAGAAAGTTCAGTACTCCTGGCTTGAAGACCTCCAGCATTCCATTGAAGAACCCTGAGAGAGTCAGGGGGGAAGGAGGCAGGAGGTGCAGAAGGACAGCCAGGAGCAAGGGATGGTGGTGAGGGGGCAGAAGATATAAAATGGGCAGATGGGGATTAAGAGGTTTGGAAACGAGGGTGGGGCGAAAGTGCAGCATCTGCAGAGGGGTTCAGATTGGATAGTGGAGGTATACATGTTGGAGGAGTCCAAGTGTTACGGCAGGGGGGCAGCTCCAACAGTGAGAGCTGCCAAGAGCTCTGAATTTGGAGAGGAAAAGTTGTGAACTCTTAAATGGACCCATTTGGAGCAGGTACAGCATTGCACTGACTTGCCCTGCCAGGTCACATTTCCAGCGCACACAGAGCAAGGGTTGGGATGAACGATACCGCTCATCAAGAGGAGGAGAAGAATGAGAAGACGAAGAAGGGCAGGAGAAAAGAAAAAGCAGGCAACCGATTTTGGAGGAGCTGTGTGCTGCCCTACTGCAGTCGTTCAGGGGGCAGCATAGCAAAAAAATGAAGGGGAGTGCCTGGGGTAACTGGGTCCCTCGGGAAGGCCAACAGCCATTTTGACCCAATTCAAACGGGGTCGGGGACCACAGCAGCAGGTTGAGGCGGCTGTTGATTGGTGCAAAACTCAGCTGGTAGTTTAACTAGTCAACAGCCAAATTTTGTTAAGCTTAAAGATTTTGACATGTAGGCCTACTGTAATGCAGCAGTTTTTTTTGCAGTAAAAAGTTAACGTTAATACAGAATATTATGGGTAAGGAGCTACCAGTTTGGTTGATAAAAGTTTAGGGGTAGTTAGGTGATGAAACCAGGATAAACTTTTGAAAAAATTTTACTTTTAGCTTTTTCACAAATATTTAAGGGAAGCTGAAATACTTGCGTCCTATAAAGCCTATCTCTGTACCTTCAAGTTACAGACTAAGTGTTCTACTATTCAAGCTACAAACTAAAAAGCCTTCACACTGCTAATCTGTACTGTAAAGCACGATTTGGTCTGTGTCCTTTAACTCTTCCAAAACTAGTGGTTGAATAATCATCAAACTTGGCCCGACTAATCACCACCTCCACGAAATTGCGTAATGGGTATGGTCACTATGGTGACATCATAATGATGCCACAATTAATGATAATTTGTTTAAATTTAAATTTTTGATAAAGGAAAACGTTTTTGGGCATAAATAAACATTAGTACTAGACTTATTAACCTCAACAAATTTCACCCTTTGAAAAAGGCTACGTCATAATTAACAACGAATTGTGAAACAAGTTTTTTTTCATTCCAAAAATAACAGCCAAAAAACTTGTCAAAAATATACTGCGGACGTTTCGGCCATCCCTCAGATTCTCGCCAGTTCTTCTCACAAATTCAAACTCCATCGTTCTCAGCAATTAAAACCTAGTTTAAATTAAGATTCCGAATTCTTTCCTCTCCGTTTGTTTAACACGTGATCATCGCTTCTTCTTGTGCGTTAATTTTTTCGTGTCATGTGTCGTAGTTCAGTGTTTCCCAAACTTTACCCACCAACCACCCACTTAAGGTCGCAAAAAATTTGATAGCGCCCCCTATTTTGGGCACACAGTTATGCTTTACTATAGCATTTGATAAGTAGTTATTCAGTAGTTATTCAGTTTTTTATCCGGTGTTTTCCCTTTAGCAGAGATGGCCGGATTTACCCCATTCCTTCTGCAATTTCTCGCACTCCGTCCCTCCACTTATCTCGTCTCCGAGCATCCTCCTTCTTCAAACCAACTTTCTCTGTCTCCTCTTCCACTTGCTTCTTCCAGGTCTTCTTCGGTCGTCCTCGCTTTCTCTTGCCAGTCACTTCAAGATTCAGAGCAACCCCCAAAACACTATCGTCATCCCTCCTCAGTACATGTCCATACCATACCTCAGTACATGTCCATAAATACTGTATAATAAATTTACGCAACTTACACGTAAATAACAAGCACACATGAAACACAAAAATACATTTAATCTGTCAGCATACATAATCAAAATACCATGCTCTCACATTTTAATGAGATGGGTGCGCCTGGTGCGATGATACCAACTTGTTAGCTTCTGGCTTCAGTGCAGTGAGGAAAAGCTTTAGGTCGCCTCGATCTGTGACAGCTAGTCTATTCCTTTGCTTGTAAAGAAGCTGGGAAACTACACTAAACCCTTTCTCAACCAGATAGAATGCTGGAAAAGCTATTAAGTACAGCTTCACTTTGTTTCACACTGCTGGGTACCGTTCACCGACAGCTTTCTGCAGCCAGAAATTCTGGTAGGAGTTTGAAAGCTTTGGTCTCAGTTCAATATCATTTCGGAGTGATATTAGTTCTTTTTCTAAGACACCTGTCCCTTCCAGACTCGACTCATGCTGTGGATCTATCACCCAATCAGGCACCTCAAGGAAAAAATGCCATGAAATCTGCTGGTCATATCCTTGTGGAGCTGATCTAAGTGTGAGGAGTATTCTTGCAGGTCATCATCTAGTACGGTGCTTTCTTTGTCAAGCTTAGCCAGGCTTGGAAATTGAAAAAGCTCATGACGGCCTAAGTTGCGCTTGTAAAGTTCCAGCTTGGATATGAATGCCAGTACAATTGACTTCACTTTGATCAGATTAACAAGGTCTCCCTGCAGTTGTAGGTTTACCTCACTAAACTTCATGAAAATGTCCGACAGATAGGCAATGCCAGCCTTGATGCTGATTAATTCAAGGCTGACGCTATCATCCAGTGCTTGGAAAAATTCTACTACAGTACTAAAAAGTGAAAACTGTCAACTCCGGATATAAGAGACACGTCGGGACCAGCTCAATCAGTCCTTTACATCCGGATATCCCTTATAACCAAATGTGCACAGTTTGATCCGATACCGCAAGATCGCAAGTTTTTAATGCTCAAAACACCCTTTTTGAAGCTTTTCATACATTTCCCGCATACAAACGTCGCAATGGGCATTAGACTGCTACCGTAGTTGAAAGCCAAAAGGCAGCTACAGAAGTACGATTAGCCTATAAAGCTGAATTCGACATCTCGCAAACAGAAATCCCTTGGCAGAATGGGTTATCCCTTATAACCTACTGAAATTACTATAGAAAATTATGATAGGGACTTTGAAATTTGTCCCTTATAAGCAAAAATCCCTTATATTCGCATCCCTTATAAACGAATAATTTTTGTATTATTTCAAATTGAAAATGATTGGGACCATTTGAAACCGCCCCTTATAGGCGAAAATCCCTTATATTCACATCCCTTATATCCGAAGTTGACAGCAGAAACGCCTCAAGCAGTTTCCCTTGGACAACCATCTAACTTCTGTGTGCAGTAGTAATTGCTCAAATTCCTCATCATTCTCAGCACATAGTTGTCAAAATAGCCTAGAATTGAGAGCACGAGCTTTAATTGTATTGACTGCTCTTATAACTGCGCTTAATGAATGATGAAGGCGACCACTGATATTCTTTGCAACCACGTTCTGTTTGTATATTACAAAATGTAATGTCAACACGCCAGGCACTGCCTCCTTCAGATATTTGATAAATCTTCAATGACGACCCAACATAGATGGTGCTCCATCAGTTGCACAAAATACGATATTTGTTGGTGGAATTTCTTTCTCCTTGAAAAATCCCTCAACTAATTGGAAAACTGGCTTACCTGTCGTATGTGTTTGTAGTTCTTTAGCGAGGAGGAATTCTTCCATTAAATTTTCATCTTTAACACTAGAATTACCAAGGTGTCCTATAAGACACCGGGTCTTCCTTTATTTGCAATTCCCGCTTTGGATTAAGAGCTTTTATTCTGAAATTCCTTGACTTTTAATGAAATTTACTTTACGTGATGTTTATGAGTTGCACGAATTCTCAGAATATTTAAGGTATTATTGCTTTTTTTCAATTTTTCACCCTAGAATTACCACGGTGTTCTATAGGACACCAGAAAACATTGTACACTTGCATATTGGCCTATTAACTTTAATTTCGAGTTTAAATCTATTTTGTTATCAATAGCTGCCAGTCGCAGCTAAATAATTATGAGGTTATTTTGTTTTCTTCCTCAGGGCAAATGTAGTTTCTGTAATTAGTAACATTTGTCATATCGCAACAGCAAATCTTTTGTGTTTGCATTTCAGGCACTTTAGTAGTTCAGCGTGGCGGCAGCGATGCTGCTGCTGAGTACAATTATCGAAAACAAAAAGTTCTCGAAATCGGTTTTCTGCAATACAAATTGAATGCAAATATGTTCTTTGGAAACTGCCTTCATGTAGAATGCATATTAACGGTTAAAGCACCAGCAGTTACACAGAAAAAATGCCGCATTACTGATGGTATCCTATAGGACACGTGGTAATTCTAGGTGTAAAAAAATCCTGATAATTCTAGTGTTAACATAACGAACGTAGGCAAGAAGCAACGATTTTTTGTCAGGCAGAGTTGACTCATCTAACTGCAAGCTGAATTCTGTTGTTTTAAGGATCATGCAGAACTGTTCCTCAATACTGTCAGACATTTCATCCACTCTTCTTTGGACTGTAGTGTTACTGAGAGGGATCGATTTAATAACTTGTTCAGGTGGCTTATGCAAGACTGTGCGTAAGACTTCACTAACAGCAGGGAAAATTAGTGTTTCCCCAATCGTCTGAGGCTTGGCTGATTGAGCAATTAACAAAGAGATGTTGTAAGAAGCTCGTAAACCATCAGTAGCTTGTTTGGAACTATTGGAAAACATGCTAGTAACTGTTTTTGCATTCTATCACGAAGTGATTGAAAGTAGGCTGAAATATTGTCTTTTTTGTCAAGACGAACCTTCTTAAAATGGTTCAAAAGCTTCAAGGCTTTATTAGAAAAATTTTTCTCACAGAGTATACATATCGGTTGCTGCTGACTTTGGGGAGTTTGTACAAATTCATATATCAGATATTCCACACTATACTGTCTGCACTTCTTCTTTTGATCTGAAGACATACCAAAACTTGACATTAACCCCTACAAAAACAAAAACTTGTACTGATTAAAACTGAAATTAAAAAAATTTTATTGGGGTGTGTGTGTACGTTTGCATGTGTATTTTATAACAGAATGTTAAAATTCTCATTTTTAACTCAGAAACAGGGTTAATAATGATGACAATATATTAAATGTAGGCAATATATTTTTAGTCGAAGGCAATCAATGATGTAGTTTTTATATTGAAAATACTGTATATTAAAAACATCAAGTTAATGTACAGTATTTTCAATATAAAAACATCATTAATTGCCTTCGACTAAAAATATATTGCCTACATTTAATATATTGTCATCATTATTAACCCTGTTTCTGAGTTAAAAATGAGAATTTTAACATTCTGTTATAAAATATTACTAATTACTTTTAATAGAAAATTTTGCTCAAAATTGATCACCAACATCATACGGTACCATACAGCAATTTATTTCATCATGTCAATAACCCACAACAGTTTTTGACCTTATTGGGTCTTATCAGGCGGATGTAAAAACACTCAACAATAAACATGCTAAAAAACGACAAATTTGCCATAGGGTGCCAAAAAAAGGTCCAATACAAAACAATATGATACAGCAATATTAATATCATGGGGGTCTCATCTAAAGACACAGACACACACATGACATGGACAACAAGTCACATTGGTAAGCCTAATAGCGGTGCAGGATCATTGGTAAAACTTTATCATTTTAAAAAATGTATAAGTTGCTAGTTGCCAATTAGCAATTTTTAAGGCGATCTCCTATTAAGAGGGATTTGCCTCCAGCTTTACACTAAGGTAAAATAGAAAATTTTGCTCAAAAAGGATCACCAACATCGTACCGTACCATACACCACTCTATTACATTATATAAATAACCCGCAATCGATTTCAACCTTATTGGTCTTCATCAGGCGGGTGTAAAAAACACTAAACGATAAACATGCTGAAAAAGGACAAATTTGCCATTGGGTGCCAAAAAAAGATGCAATACAAAACAATATAATACAGCAATACCAATATCATAGAGGTCTAATCTATTTTATCTTAGTGTCATGCTGGAGGCAGATCCCTTTTAACGGAAGATCGCCTTGAAAAGTGCTAGTTAGCCACTAGCAATGTCTATATTTTGTAATTAGTTTTAATCACTATTTTTTCCAACTAGAAAAGTAATTTATATTTTTTAATTAAAAAAGTCAAATTTTTTAAAGGTTAGGTCAAAAATATTTGTTTTAAAGCCAAAATCCAATTTTCTTCCTAGTAACATTACAAAGCTAATTTTAAAATACTTTCATTACTTTTAATAAAAAGTTGCAGTGTTTCTATATATGAAAAACTCTTAATAACAATATCAAAACCAGGCCGATAATTTCTGGTTGTCTAAAAGAATAATTATAAAATAAAAAGTCAAAACAATGTCAATTTAAAATTTTGTTTTATTGCTTTAAAAATTTCAATACAATATAATTAAATAATATTATTTACTCACCTCGTTTTAAGTGCTCAGATCGCTGCTGGCAACTCAGCTCAAATGACTGGTAATGCTATACTGAAAACAATGATGCCAGTTTTCCTAAGCTCCTAGATTGAAAAAAGGTAGCGAAATTTTTCCTTTTTTCAAAAGGAATTATTTTTGAAGATTTCTGTTTTTTAAAATCAACTTAAAATTCGAAGATAAGGGTATTTAAGTTTCCAATTTTTAGCACCCAGTAAGATTACCTATAAAAAATCACTAATTGTCCTTCATCTATATTTCTTCTCATTGTTTTCTATTGCCCCTTGTCTTCTTACCGTCCCCTCACCGCCCCCCTAAATTTTGCCAACGCCCACTTTGGGAACCACTGTCGTAGTTGATAGTCAATTTGTTTGTTGAACATTATTTGCGTTGAAAATGGCACCAGTTGAGTGGCAAAACGTCCGCAGTATGCTTTTGACAAGTTGTTTGGCTGTTATTTTTAGAATAGTTTTTTCCTAATTATACCGTGTGCCTAAGTTTTTTCATTTTCTCAAAAAAAATACCGCCTTGAAAATGCAGATGGTTTTTCGGGAGATATCAACAACTGGCTTCTGAATAAATAATTTTTTTATAACTTAAGCTTTATCGAAAATGTAACAAGCAGTTTAGCGCTTTCTTAAACATGGCTTTTTCCTTCTTTTTTGAAGACTTTAATAAAACTTTGTTTTTTCATAATGCTGTTTGGTACTATAATAAAACCAGAAACAAGCAGCAGCTGTACCTATTATCCACAGCCATCCTGAAAGCAAATCCTATTGCCGATGTTATCCCTGTTATAGTACTGTGGTGATTGCGTGTATATTTGATTTTAATTTAATTTGTATTTGGCTTCATTTTTAATATCACCATCAGTATTTCCCATACCTGGTGTTAAATATCAACGTTAACATTTGGTATAGGAAATTGCATTGCTTTCACATCAACTTTATCAAAACTCCCAGTGCTTTATCGTGTCACGTGATTCGTGTTCGCATTTATATATGTTCGCATTGCTTATGATGATTATTGCTGGTCAATCATCCGCTTCGCTCATGCTTTGAATCAAGTTACTGCTGCTTTACTTGCTTTGCCCTCATGGCTGACATTCCGTTAATACATTTATTAACCGTTATACCGAGTGAGGAAATTATCAAGGAATAATACTGTATAGTAAACCAACGAACCCAGGACAACTGAGGAGTAATACCGAACAGGGATAACGAACTCACGACAGTACAATGATCTATTGCGACACCAACATAATGATTTAAATAGGCTTTTTTAAATAATGTAATGGCAAGAAAATTACAGCAACTGAGCTGTAGATGGACTCCATGTTATGATACTTCTGAAGTAGTTATTTCGCACGCCTAAGCACTCTTAACCCCTAAGACAATATTATCTTATGTAGCAGAGTGAAACAAAATGGGAGACTTTTAATGAGTATCCTTGCAAGATTTAGAAAAAATCATCTTTTTCTTTAGCACAAGAAGCTGGTCGGTGGGTGATCAACTTACGCTATTAGATCTAGTGTTGATGCTGGACTTCAGACTACGAATCCCTTTGCCCTCTTCTGGCTGCATTTATGCCGGCAGCAATGAACATAGGCACAGTCAAAGGCTTTAAATTTTGTAACTAGGCCTGCAATTACGAACAAGCTGCAAATAGTAAGCCTATTACTTCATAAGTTAATTCCTGTAAATACATCAATCACTTCAGTGTTCTTATACAACTTCAAATCTGTGCCTCTAAGCACTAAGTCAAATGAACACATGAAAGTTTGTTGAATTATCTGGTGTTTGTAAGAAAGCAAAGACTTAAATTATTTACTACGGAGATCGGTATTATGACAATAGTTAATGAAATTCAAAGTATGCGAAAAAAGCGACTAAAAAGCTAAGTTAGTAAGTCTATACCACTGCATGATAAATCATGACCAACAAACACACAATGGTACCAATTGGAGGGAAATTTTTTTGTGAAAATGGACCATTAAGACTGGGTCATGGAATGTAATCATTTGGGAGAAAGTGTAGCTCCTTTTGCGTTAATTCATGACCAAGGCACACAGTTGCAGTCAAGAAACTTGGTGTCGCAAATATTGGAAGAGGGTGGTGAAAACTCATGAAATAAGCCTACCATTAAATAACATATTTCTGTAATCACAACACAAAAGATATTACAGTACCCACCATCAACTTTGGGTCTCTACACTTTCGGTAAGGATCATATAAAATTTGTAAGACCAATCACAATTGAAAGTGTGATGATTGGAATTAGGAGCACAGGGCGGTGCCCCTATTTAACCAATATTTCTAACCTAACAAAACTGATTGATTACCCTTCCGGGCGATGTCGACTAGTCTGCCCTTATAAACTTAGCAACCAGCTACCTGCTGTTTATTAACTAAGTGTAAAAGTTTTATTATGCCATAGAGACAGATGATGGTTACATATCAGGCATCTTGTTTACATGAACGGAGTGAATTAAACGCAAATACCGACTAAACCAGCTCGTTAAAACCGTAGAAACATAAACAGATTAAAATATTTATTGCAAATTACCTTTTTTGAGACTAAATGCTACATAAAATTCAAGTTTGCAATTTGCAACTTTCTTTGGCGCGGCAGAAAAGTCTTGTGCGAGTTTGGCTAGTTCTTGCTTAAAGAAAAATAGTAATATCTGCAGCAGAGTATTAAGGTGACAATACTCAGCTTTATGCTCATACCACCTGGAAGCTATCTAACGACTAGTTTAAAGGTACAGATGAAAACTCGTTTGAACTACACTTGTATCATCTTTCTCTTTCCTTTGAGGTGTTGCTGTTTGATCATTTGCAGGGATTAAATATCTGGGCTTACATTGAGCAGCCAATCGATGGTGTTATATCCGATACCAAAAGCCCGTCTTTTCTGGCTAGATTATAAATAGGGCATTAATACAGTAAATGTTCAGGAGTTTGTTGTTCTGCATCACAATCACATACTGCAGTTGTTGTCAGTCCCCATCTATACATCAGAAATCCAAATCGTCCGATGCCAGTGCGAAGACGATTCAGCCGAAACCCAGGCTGACCGGCTGAGTTCATGACCCGTTGGTAATGGTCCTACATTGGTAGCGAAAGAGTGAAGCGGTAGCTTCGCCTAGCCTAATATCAATTAGGTTGACGGCATGAACCTGAATTACCGTTCATGCCGTACCTCCATCCCAAGGAAGAGGAGGGGTAAACACACACACACACACACACACACAAAGAGTGAAGACGTGAGATGTTTTTTGTCCAGTTCTCTTTCCAGGTATTGTGGATCCGTGTTGGAGCATTGATGTTTTGAGCGAGCAAATCTTGCGCTTCGATGACAAATGGTTTTCTTGATTTAAGGCGCCTCTTTGTCATTGGTCTGTTGAAATAATCACAAAGTGTATGGCCTGATTCTAAAAACTGACGTGCCAAGTGAGAGCGTGGCAGCTTTACGGCGAAGCTCAGCAGGGTGAATGCGAGAGAGAACTGGAAGATAACTCAGTGGGTGTTGATAAGGTGTTGCTCTTGTATCATGAACGCACGTCATTTACGCGCACCTCACCATGTGAACGTTTCAGTTTTCACTTGCAGTAAAGCACGAAAACACAAAAGTATACGGCCATAGACTGTCTAATACGCACACTAGAAACAGGTTGAAATACTTAGATTTAGTAATTCTGCGCGAGCATTTTCTAGGGTTTGCATTTCAGTTTTTGGAAAGAGGTCGGAACCGAGAAACAACTCACCCGCAGTAAAGCAGTTGCAAGACCATAAGATAACACGTCAACAACCTGAAAGGATGCCGACTGCCTACAAAAGTCAATTAGGGAAGTTAAGAAGAAAAGAAAAACCAATAACAAAGCAAACAGCAGACTAATTTAGGATCAGACTTTATATAAAGAGAAGCATGTTTCTTGCCATGCTTTGACCTTGCTATTACCGATGAAGGATTCCGAAAAGCAGAAATGTAACCCCGGCGTTCTTCATCATATCTGTGAACAGAAGCAACAGCTTTGGTTTTTTTTCTTTTACCATTTCTTCCTCTTTGGATGATTATCAAGCTCAGATTAGCGTTTGATGCGGAAAAACGAACAAAAAATTTGGCCATAGTCATTGCCAGAGAAGTGAAGAAAGTAGACAAAGGACAGCGAGTGTCAAAATAAATAGCAAAGTCATGCCAACAAGCTTTTTGAAAATAGAATGCTCACTGAGAGACCAAATGGGAGAAACTTGGGAGAGTGAAAACAATGGACTTGGGTCCATTTACTGACTGAGTCCTGAAATATCTCCCACAACACAACAGCGTAAGGAAATGGGTGAAGAGCGTCTGCAAGAAGAGTAATGCAGAAAAGTGGGGAGTTGAGAGATGTCCCAATCAAATACATCATCCCTACAAAGATACAGGATACCTCTTTACGAACCAGAGTGGGTGATGATAACTAAAAGTCTTAGAGAACAAAAAAGATTTCTAAAGAAAGAAAAATGAAGAGTTATTAGACCAAGTGTCCACAGAAAAGCGAATAGGCAAACATAAACGTTGAAAAAAGCTGAGAAGAGTTTGGTAAAGAATATCTTGACCCCACGCAGTCACAGTCAGTGTCGAAAAAAGAGAGAAGAGTTTTTTTTATTTGCCATACTTATCCTCCATTCACGATAAAGCGAATTGTATCACTATATTTTGGACGGGACGTCCGCACTCGCTTGGGAGTTGCCATTTCCAAAGTGTCTGGGCCACATGTCTTTCACATAAAGGCGGGGGCGTCCCGTTAAGTGTCTTGCACAAGGACACAAGAGAATTTGCCGGCTTGTTCTCCACAACCTCCCATAAATGCCAAGTGCCAAGCAGGGAAGCTGTGAATACCATTTTTAAAAGTCTTTTGGTGTGATTCGACAAGGGGAATGAACCCCAGGTCTACCGACTGCAAATCGGATGCTCTAACCACTATGCCATCGCGTCGCCAGTTCAGCAAAAGAAAGTCCCTGCCTGACGAAGATGACGATGCCTCTACCAGCTTGCATATTATTTGAAAAGAGCCAGACCGTGAGTGGGTACCATCAGATCGCAGAGCTGCACATCTAAGGATATTTTTCTTCAAAAATCCTTGGATACGCAGCAAGGTTGGAGAAAAGCTAAGATTGGACTTCTGGACACCGATCAGATCAACAAGCAAAAGCACGATCAAGTGAGGAAGTTTCACACCTCAGGCGCAAAGACCTCCTGCACTCCACTGAATAATCTTCAATGTGTCAAGTGCGAGAAAGAAAGCAAAAAGGTGGATGAGCACAAGGTATAGAAAAGTGGGGGAAGATTCCGAAGGAGGAGTTACCAACAGGGCAGGAGGGTAATAGGTCAACAAGGGTGAAAAGAAATAACTGCCCAAATGGGGAGTATTGGCTGAACTACAGCCCACAGAGGAGTTAAACGACCGGGAAATCTCAAAACGAAGGCACAGTGTTAGGAAAAAGGAAATTTCATAAAGGGTCAATAAAGAACAGGGAGAACTACTCCAACGGTGAGTGTAGAAGAGAAAGTTGAACTTAAAAAAAGAGGGAAAGTACACCACAAATGAATTTATTTGAGGCAATTAGAACACAGCACATACCTGCTCCTTGAGGTCACATCGCCAGTGCACACACAAGGAAAAATAGAGCCAGTGTTAGGATGAGGATTGCTGCTCATGAAAAAAAAAAAGAATGAGCCTGAAAGGCGGAAGAAAACAGACGATGGATTTTAGACCGATGGCAGGCTGCCCTTCTGCAGTCATTCAAAAGGCAACAAATATATTACTCGCAAACAAAAAGTTTGGTTCATAAATCTTGTTTGCCAGTAACGTCTTTGTTGCACAAATATCAGTTTTGGCTTCGCAAGTTTTAAAGTATTATTTACAAAACTTACCTCACAAAAATACGTTCAATAACTTATAAATTGCAAATATCATTACCCCGTTTTAAGCAAAGCGGCCACCCTTTGATCAGGTGATACTTTCATTATGTACTTTGCTACTTCATTAGATGCACCATGCCTCACACAAGCTTCAATGAAAGGAAGGTAACCGACCGGAGATTTTTTGGTTTTAGAAAAGTTTTCTAATTCAATAAAGTTTTTCTGTTCTGCTAAAGTTGCAATTCGAAGTCTCCACCACCTGAAATTGACAAACAAACAAAAACATTAACAAATCTATATACATAAAGTAAGAAATTATTTTTATGGTTATCAATCAAAAACTGTTGGGTGTACATACATCAAACTGGGCGCAACTGATCACCACAAAGGTGTGATTGTCCTGAGAGGTTGGTGACGTCACGACGACGTCATATCCCATGTAAAAGGCAGATGTATAAAAGTGCGTGTGTACGTACGCTTTAACTCTTCTGAAACTACTGGGCATACAAACATGAAACTTAATACGATTGATCATCATCCCGGGTGTAGGGCTTTGGTGATGTCACGGCGACATCACAATTCTATTTTTTTCAAAAATCATTTGTAAACAGAAAATGCTGTTTTGAGCTTAACTTATTGCCAGCACTCGACTTGCCTACTTAAAAATAACTTCACTTTTTTACGATTTACTATGGCGTCATAGTTAACAATTAATTGTAAAAATGATTTTCCTTAAGTCTAGGGAGGAAGGCACAGTGTTGGTAAGTGTGGGATCTCCAGAAGAAGCAGGGACGCAGCAGAAAGGGAAGCTCCAGGAGTGAGAGCTGCCTAGAGTTAAGAAAAGGAGAGAAGTGAGCACCTTAAATGGACCCATTTGGAGGAGGTGCAGCATTGCACTGACCTACCCCTCCAGGTCACATTTCCAGCGCATACTGAACAGAGAAAAACAGGGCCAGGATAAGAATGAACGTTGCAGCCCATCAGGAGAAGGAGAAGAATGAGAAGACGGGCAAGAGACAGGCAGGAGAGTAGAAAACAAGTGACCAATTTTAAAAAGGCTGCATGCTGCCCTCGGCAGTCGTTCAGGGGGCATCACAGAGAAAAATGGTTTGTGTGAGGGTAGTGCCCGGGGTAACTGGGACCCAAAGGAAAACCAACAGCCATTTTGACCCAAGCCAAACGGAGTTTGGCACCGTACCACCATGTTGAGATGGCTGTTGATTGGCGCATTTGGGTGAAGCTGGTGCATCCAGCTGAATCAATATTGTTGACCCCAACGTTACAGACGGGGTCCCTGTAGACAGAGCCGGGTAGTCAACAATAACGAAATAAATTGCTTTACCTTTTGTCTGATACTTTCAACAACTTTCGCAGATGTTCAGCCTGTTTGATCTGATTACCGAGCAGCAGGTTGTAAATTGTGTCATGGAGAGATACTTCCATAAAGTTACCATCCAGTTCCTGCTCCAGCACATTTTGTTCTCGTACCAAAATAAGCTGCTCCTCTGTTGCCTGTGTGTAGAGCAATTTTATTAATTAAGGCAGTGGTTCCAGAAGCAATGAAAATTCTAACTTTTGCTTGAAAGTCAGCATGTGCTTTAATGTAGCAATCGAGCGCCTGGTGGAGGAAGAAGGCGCGCTCATCAGCTTGAAAAGTCGCCATGCTATCCCTGATGTAAGAATGAGCGAATTCAAAAAAACGATCTTCTTGTTCAAACAAATCTTTCAACATTTTCTCGTTTTGTTCCCGACAGAACTGGACAACAAATTAATAATTACTCCATCGGTAGATAGAAAACACTAGAAAGTAGCAACATACTTTCAAATGGAGCTTATACGCTATTGGCTGCTGCCGGATTTCAACCAGAAACTCAGAGAGACTGCTCCGCTCTCGCAAGCTTGATATCGCTGAATAAATAAGATCGGTATTGCCACTGCCAACTGCCTTCTCTAATGCCAGTCGATACTTTCCCAACTTTGCAAGCATGCGTACTTGCTCAGCAGCGCGGAATTCATATTCGAGCAACTAAAAACACCATGTAGTAAAGCAGTCATCTACAACCGGTTTGCAGTGTATTTTTATCTTCTGCAGCCGAAATTAAAAATTGTTTAAACCAACGATTGTCATTAGCAGCGTCAAACCAGTCTTTAATCTTCTGGCTTAACGATTCAGTCTATCACCTCTATTGATCTTCAGCGTGGCAGAATAATGGTTAGAGCCTCCACTTTGCAGTAGGTAGACCTGGATTCATTTCCCTGGTCAAATTACGCTGAAGACTTTAAAAATGGTATTCGCAGCTTTCCTGCTTAAGGTCCAGCTCAAAAGCGATAGCGTACAGAAAAAAGCCAGCAAGTTTGCTAGTTTTGTCCTGGGGTGAGACACTTCACGGAATACCCTCATTTTTATGTGGTAGTCAGGTGACGGGGCCTAGCAGCCTATCTGTAGTAGTGGCTTAATCCGATCAAAAGCATGAGCTCACACTTAAGGAATTTTTACTAATTTATAAAGTTTTTCTCTGTTATTACACAATTAAAATTGTTTGGTAGAGTAGGGCAGGGCAATGTTGCAATTAGCTGCAGTTTGCAATTAAGATTTTACTGTTTATTTAAAAATGAATAAGAATAGAAGATGAATTAAGAATGAAGGCTGCATCTTTACGAACAGTGAGCTAGCAAAGTACTTTTTTTATTGAGCACACAGCAAAAGCTCGGGTTTGATTTATATGAATAAAAGTGGGACTACAATTTAAAGATACGTTATCAAAAAAATCATGACGTTTATCAGTCTCTTACTGAGACGGCAGAAAATTAAAAAGAGAATTTACAATGCAATAGCCAATGCTAAAAAAAATAATGAAGGTTCGCTGGTGTCTTATTTATGCAAGCTATGTGATAGCCTATAAAATGGCTAAAGGGTGAAACCTCTTTCAGAAGGAAAATTTGTCACAGATTATATATTAAAAGTAGCAGAAACAGTGCGTCCTGATAAAAGAAAAAAGACTTTCCAAATGTAAGTTTATCACGAATGACAACAACATGTAGAGTGGAAAAAATTGGCGGTGACCTTTACCATTAACTTAACAATAAAATACAAAAATATATTTCTGGGTCACTGGCTCTAGATTAGTTTATGTATGGTCCCATAGCGCAATTTCTTATTTTCTCTGAGGAGTGACAGAATATTTTCAAATTTCAGAAGAACTTCTCACTTTAGTGAGTTTGAGGGATCAAACAAGCGGTTGCGATTTATTTGACGCAGTCTCTGATGCTAATCATCAAAGTAATTTAAAGTGGTGTCAATTAGCTGGTGTGACAATGGATGGTGCACCCCATATGACAGGGGTAGAATCAGGTCTTGTTGCTCTGCTGAGAAAGAAAGCAATAGAATATTCGAAATCGGATTTAATACATTAGTATTGTATTATTCAGTAGGTGTTAGTTGCACATACTCTTAAGATGAATGATGTAATAAAAGTCATCATAAAGTACGTGCATTTCAATAAAAAAAAATTCCACCACAGCCAATTTAAGTCCTTTCTCAAGGAGTGTAAAGCAGCATGTGAGAATGTTTTATATTTTGCTGCAGTCCAATGGCTAAATAAAGGGGCAACACTGGGGCACTTCTTTTCACTTTGTAAAGTGATTACAGTAGATTCCGCTTAATCGGGTCACATTGGGATAAGCACCATTTGGCCCGATTAAGCGGGTGACCCGATTATCCGAAGTCTTGCAGTATCTGTGCCAGGGTTGTCCTTGGTACACCAGTTATCTCAGCTAGCTGGCGATGACTAATGTTTGGAGGTTGCTCTCTAATTTTTCTTAGGACAACAACTCTTTCAGCAATTGTTAATTATTTTTGTGGCATCTCTGCTTGGGACTTCACAAAATTTGCAACAAAACACAACAATTACCATGTCCAAGGGCATGAAATGACAAAATAATTTGCGCCTGTATTTTTCAATTGTTACATAATATAGTTGGCTTTGTGATATTGAGTTCTATTACATTACAAAGGTGGTTTTGCAATTAAACCAGTGTATGTCTGAGTACAGTTGTGGCCCGATTATGCAGATTTAATGTAGTGCATTATCTTTGATTGGATTTTCTTCTTAACAATTTGGCCCAATTAAACGATTGACCCGATTAACCGGCGGCCCAATTAAGTGGAATCTACTGTATTGGGTTCATGTACTCTACAAATCGGCAGGTTCTTCAACTAAAAACTATCGATGGCCATGTGACTTATGTTTTCTAGTTGATAAAATAAGTCATTTCAATAAACTAAATTTTAATCTTCAACGAGTTCGAAAATTGGTTTCACCTCTTTATGATCACGTCAAACCTTTTCAAAGAAAACTTGACTTGTTGCAAAATCAACTAAAAGACGGAAATTTATCGCGTGTTTTTGGCATGGAAAACGCTAGTTGCAGAAAATCATCAAGAAAGATGCACTAACTTTAGTACGCTTTTCAAAATATTTCAGCATGCTTCAAAATGTGCAAGTTGAATTTCAGCAGAATTTCATGATAGCCGCTCACACGAACAAAACGCTATGCTATTTGCCAATACACAACACTACGATCCTGAATGTGCACTAGGTGACATGCAATTGAGTTAATCAAACTGCAAGAATGTTCGGACGTGAAAATATCTTTTTGAGATTTTGCTTTGGACAAGCTTTACTCTTTGCTTCCAACTGTAACTTTTTTAGCTTTGCGTAAGGAGGCCAAAAAATGGCTTCTCTTTTTGGAAACACAAACATATGTGAGAAGACCTTTTCACTCATGAACTTTAATAAGTCTAAATGGCAAACAGTGATCACAAATGAGCAACTTTATTTGATCCTTAAAATTTCTAGTTCAACTTCTGAACCAAGATATAAAAAACTAGTAACTTAAAGATCACAGCTGTATATTTCTGCACCAATCAACAGCTGCCTCAACATGGTGGTGCAGTCTCCAACCGCGTTTGGGTTGGATCAAAATAGCTGTTGGTCGTCCTGAGGGTCCCAGTTACCCTAGGCACTCCCTTCATTTTTTTGCTATACTGCCCCTTAAATGACCGCGGTAGGGCAGCACACAGCTTTTCCAAAATCAATCGCCTATTTTCTCTTTTTCTTTTCTCCTGCTCTTCCTTATTCTTCTTCTCTTGATGAGCGGTATCGTTCATCCCAACCCTGGCCCCATCTTTCCTTGCTCTGTGTGCACTGAAAATGTGACCTGGCGAGGCAAGTCCGTGCAATGCTGCACCTGCTCCAAATGGGTCATCTAAGGAGCTCACAAATTTTCCTCTCAAAATTCAGAGCTCTTGGCGAGGAGTCCACCTTTTCCTCTCCATGCTCTTGCTCTGATTCCCCTCTCTCTCTCACCAAGGTGCGGCTCTCACCCACCTTGACTCTGTCTCCCCCTCACGATCTGGTACTCTGGACAGACGACTCTGTTCCTTTTCCTTTTGGCAAAGGCGGCTCCAGCATTCTTGCCAACTGCTGTCTCTGTGGCCACTCTTTCCTTTTCAGCAGGCCCAGTATGTTCAAGTTTTTCCGCTGAAGGCTGTGCCATTCTGAACGCTCTTTGCTGGTATTGGCAGCACCAACAAGTCTGCCATTTTTCTTCTCTTCTATTATCTGACTCTCGTTCTGTCCTCTCCTCCATCTTTCCTCTTATCTCAAGCTCTGTGGCAGATCTGGCAGGAACTGTCTTCTCTCTCCTCCTGTTCTATCAGACTACAATGGATTCCTGGACACTCGTTTCTCTCGGGGAACGGCATGGCAGATGAGCTGGCTAGATGGGGAGCGCTACTTGCACCCTCTGCAATCCCTTGTAGTCTCTCTCCTCTTATCTCTTGTATCCACTCTTATCTTTTCTCGGACTGGAGGCATACTGTCTCATCGAAAATCTTTGACACACAGGTTTCCTCGATTTCCACCAAGGAACTTGTGCTCCCTCGTCATGCTTGCTGTGTTCTCTCTTGTGTTTGCTGCAATGGACACAGCCTTCTGTTAAGTTCTTATCTCTCTAGGATTGGCAGAATTGAGAATCCTTCCTGCAGCACCTGTGGACACTTGTCCCAGGACACCTCTCATCTCATTCTGCACTGTCCAGCTATGGACTCTGCGCCGCTCACTCTTTGGTGACTCTCTGTCTCTTTATGACCTCTGGTCCAGACCCTGGGGAGTTGCCCAGCTTCTGGGGTGCCATGGTCTTTCACCATGCCCCCATCCGTCAGAAGGTGTCGAGGACCCAACAACAACAACAACAGTAAGATCACAGCTGTATATTTCATATAACATATTGTCATGAATGCTTACAGGGTGTGTAATAAAATGAGCATGAAAGCCTTTGTATGTTGTTATTAAAAGATGCAGGCCTAATGCAGAACAATTTTAGTGTCAAAATTTTGCACAATAATTTATTGCGGCTCGCTGAGACACCAGAATAGTAAAATGTGTCCCATTTCATGAGAACTCTGGAAACCCCTGCATTAAAACAATGGGCAACTACACCATCAGGGGTGAGCAATACATCGTAGTTAGCAATGCTCATAGCTTGAAATCAAACCGTTACAAGTCAAACACATTCACAGCTAATGAAGACTAGCAAGGGTAATTGTTTCTAGCATTCATGCTTTGGCTTCAATCATGCCTAGAGCCGATAACAATGCAGGGATGGCTGCTAACTCGAGTACTTTAGTATAAAGTCAGCAGATGTTGATTTGTTTATGGTAGCCGAGACCCTACTGGCTACAAGAACTGGTATTAAAAAATTGAAAACAGAGTAGAAATAATAATTTTATGTGGTTTGGGAACAGTTTTTGCACTTGCTTTGCATTGTCTGTCTTAACATGCAGTACCAAGATGTAGCTTAAAAAACTTCTGAAAAAAACGGCTGGTATTTTTGGTCGAAACGCTTATGACAATTGCTTACTACTACTATGTACGGTAACTTCACAGCAAATGTCGTTCTGCATTATGTGTGAACAAACCTCACATGAAAATGAGAAGTAAAACAATAAAATAAATAAAAAGCAAGTAATTTCATAGCGTGAACAAAATAAATAAAAGGTAAGTAATTTCATAGACCAATGCACATACCATATCAGTTCATTCTGGGTTCAAACAAATTTGTTTCAGTCCTACTGCCGATGGATGAAGCATAAAAACTTTTACCAAAACTACTAACTTTGCAAGTGAACTATTCTAGCAACATAAAAAAGCAAAACATTTAAACACGTATTATATTCTTTATTGGATAAAAGTCGCAGGGTCCTAGGTGATTATGCATCTAAATCTTTTATCATGAAACTTAAACAAAAAGCAACTTGATTCAAACCTAATTTCGAATTGTCAACAATGCTGACAAAAGAAAATAAAATTCTACCACAAACACAAAAACCAAGCAGCAAAATGGCCACAGAGTACCTTTCAAAATAAAAACACAGGGCAGTAACCTTCAGATCTCTCCAATGCAAGACCAAAACCTTCTCATCCTGAGTTATCGTTACCTAATAAAATCATTGTTTAACGCTTCGTAACAGATTAATAAAGGTATAAATACCTTAACTGCCAAATCATTTCTTCCACATGCCACAGCTTGTTCGGCAATGCTTGCATACGATACCCCAGGCACATAACGCAATTTATCACGAATAGAATCTGCGATTTGATCATCTGCAATTTCTGTTTGTTGCACCTTTATCAACCCACAGAACAAATAAAAGTTAACAAAAATATGCTTAGTGCAATATATTAGTTAAGGCACATGTGTATTACCTTGTAACAAGCCCAGTGTGACAATATTCGACTTGCTCCTTTCTCTGGTAATATTTTAAGATATTTACAGATTTGAAAAGCAAGATGAAAAAATCGCCGTTGTACTAATCGATCAATCAACACTTCCATAGTTAGGTGCTTCATCCTTTGAAAACATATCACTTAGATATTACTTGCTCTACATCAATGAAAACCACTAATAGCTTATAGTGCAAGATCAGCATTTGTTTAACAGCAATTTCTTATGTTAATACCGAATCAAATCAGTGATGTTCAACGTTTATGATAGTATTCTTTCCTCTTTATCATTCTTCAACTAAAAACCAATACCTTTCTTCATAAAACCAGTGTCAACCACATTTTTAAAGAGATTCACTTGAGAAAAATGCACTTGAAGATATTCTATTTTCTCAAAAAAACCATTTTTTGGCAGAGCAAATGATCGTAGTGGAGTGAAAAAAAACTTTCTCAAATTCGATAGGTTATGGTTTTAGAAATTTGTCAAATTACCTCAAAACACCTAATAAAAGAAAAATAAATCAATAAAACCAGACCTTGCAACCGTTTATGCAGGATGGCAGATTTAGCTCAGGTTTCTTGCGATTTCACAACAAAGCAGCACCAAATTGCTGACCATTGCACTGCAAGTGCTTTTACCGTAGTATCTACAGTGTCTTCAAACCACCATATCCATCATTTCTTGGCTATTCCTTTTGTAAACCAGTTAACATCATATATTGCATCAACAATTGTTCTCTCAATTCTTTTCAAAAGCGCAATCTCATTCTTTTTCTCAGACGCCATCTTGCACTTTCACACAGCGCCTCTGAATTAACTCAACTTTGATAGATCCTTTCACCTTAAATGAATGAAGCTCACTTCTATAAAGCAACTTTCCACATTCTCTAAATTATGAATTCTTCATTAACTCAACTTAGTCATAAAATAACAATTTCTGATCTGGTTCTACCATTTGCTTTACTATCTCACACATCTGTTACCAACAAAACATCTTACCAAATTGGAGACCGCTCTTCATTTCCACACATACTCATTTACCACATTTTGTAGAGCACAAAATTTTTCATTACTCCCTATCAGCAAATGGATCGACTGTGGTCATTGGCATCGATTGCACTTACACTTGGAATTGAATCAGATCTTATGCTAAAAGAATTCAATCTCCTGTTTTATGTGTGCGTTTGCGTTTGAGACAACTCGCCTGTAATTAGTTTATTTTTGTATGGTTTGTAAGCACAATTGATAGATTCATTACCTGTGTAGATCCTTTCAGAAATTGAATCTGATCGGTGAAGCAACAAAAAGCTGCAGCTATATCTATTAAAACATTTTGTATCCAGTGGAACGTTTCAACTACAAAGTTTAGCAAAGAATTTTGTGAAACAGTTTAGTTTGTTTTCTGCGTAATAGTCTTTCACCTGGCGATTACATAGTAATATCAATGTACAGCTTGTTTGCTTATTATGCTAATCACACAATGTGCATTGATTTAATACATATCATGTTAATCTTTCTACAAAGGTCGCTTCTTTTTAGATTTGACATTGTAACATCTTATAAATGCCAAATCTCTAATGGGTATTTTGTGGGAAAGATGTTGCATCTATTCTTGGAAGATAACTGGATCTCATGTTAAAAGTGTTACATCTCCTGCTTTATGTGTGCGTTTGCATTTGAGATAACTCGACTGTACTTAGTTCATTTTTGTATGTTTCATAAGTGTAATTAATAGATTCACTACCTGTGTTGGTCATTTCAGAAATTTAACTCTTTCGCTACCACATGAATACCGAAAAAAAATTTCTGTAAGTTGGCAGTGCAAAAAACTGTCATAATCAATCATAATTAATCATCATAAAATACCCCAAGTTTGTTTGTAAATCATTACTCATCTGCTTATTTCTAGGTCAAACGTTATATATCATTGAAATCTCTATTTCTTGAAGATTTCAAATATAAAAAAGATTTTTTTTGGAATATGCAAATTTTATGCAAATTACCCCCCAATAGGTGCTGAGTTGTCTTTGAAATTAAAGTAGTACCCTTGCCTCAAGATCACTAGCGATTTTACTTTTCTACCAATTTTTTAGAAATGGTCACTAGATGGTGCTAAGGAAATAAGTTTTCATGATATATCAGTCAAAACTTACCCAAAAGCCTAGGTTTTCTACAATTTGCAACTTTCTAAGGCCCATGACCTTTTTTTTTGATGGGTATCAGTAATTTTGTTTGTTAAATTTAGTACCTAAAATATGATCAGTCATTATTTGCTAGAGATCAGCCTAAACCATGTAACATTATGCATTTTTGAAAAGGGTATTTCTTTAAGATTCAGAAAATATCAAGTTTAAATACAATATGTTGTCACAAACAATGAAACAGAAGTTTTTTTTACACCTCTGCCATTTGTTGAGAAACAAGGGGGATACAGAAAATTTTGATTTAGAAAAGCCAAACTTTGGTCAGGTTATAAACTTGTATTTTAGTTTTTATCTGCTTAGAAACCTGAAACAAAATGACGACTTTAGTGGTGAAATATTTGCAATTTATGTTATCTTTCTAAAGGATATAGTTTTTCTAAAAATGTTAATATAGTGAAGGTAAGTCAAAAATTTTGGGGAGTTTTGAACTGATATGATGTATGGTACTCATTTTTGATCAGTAAATATCATATTTCGCTCAGCCCAGACTATTTAAAGTTACATATTGCTGGAAAGCAAATTTCCTGAGCTTTCAAATGAGACTGGTATTTAGCAACATTTTTTACGCACCAAATTTGCTTTTTTTTTTTACATACCATAAAAATCTGTTTGGGGGTTTTTGAGACCCCTAAGAAATTTGAAAATTTTAATAGGTATATTTCATTATTATTGCTTGAAATTTTGTCAAATAATGCCCCAAAAGAGTAGTTTTCAGACTGTGTTAATGATAAAGGCTTTAGTTTCATGGTAAACATGATATTTCAATTTGATTTTAAGGTAGGTTGCTTTTGCACTTGTCTGCTGAAAATTTAGCAGGTTTTGTTGTGTGCAACTGGGTTGTTGGTTTTTTTAACCTTTTTTGGGTAAGAAAATTGAAGAATTAGGGCACAAATTTTACATCATCTGATGTGTGAGGAAATAAGCATGATTGTTTGAAAATTTTATGAAAATCGGTTGAGAAATAAAGTCACAAATCCATTTTTTAGTAAACTAATTGTGTAACTCAATTTGAAAAAAATTGAAGAAAACGCTGAAAACATGAGATCATCAATTGATGATCACGGGAGCAAAAGAGATAATTTGATCAGTGTAGCAAAAAACTATTGCAGCTATACCTATTAAAACATTTTATCTATTGGGACATTTTAACTCCAAAGTTTGGCAAAGAATTTTGTGAAACAGTTTAGTTTGTTTTCTGTATAACAATCTTTCTCCTGATTATAACTTATTTGGTCAAGTTTTCTTGCTATCGTGTCTGTCCATGACATTTTAAATAATGATTACTAAATTTACAATTTTGAATTCCAACACTAATTAAAAACTTTACAATTCGGCATTAAACAATAGTAATTTGTAAACTCTGAATCCAAAAACACAAATGGCAAATTATTAGTTGCAAGATTTCACTTCAACCACTAGTCTAACTGCAACACCCTTGTCACAGTAACAATTTCATATGTGGTAGATTTTTCTGCAGAATTCTGTATAATATCCACTACTCTGTGATAAAGCAATTAAACTGCTAATTTTTTTTTATGTCTTACCTTTGTGAGCAAAGCTTTTTAGCTTTACTTCTAATAAAGCAAAGCAGAAAAATGACGTGCAGGTCAATGCTCTACTTCGCCTTTCAGAAATTTCAGCAGACCATATTTAGCATGCGTTGTATCAAAAACACAGCAGCAAATTTCCCATTAAATGAAATTTTTCTAATGTAAAATGCATACTATTGTCTCAAGAGAAAAAATTTTCTCAGTTTATTGTGTTAATCAAATTTTGAAAGATCACTCAGCTGCACAAGCTGTTTTAAAATTTCACGAGTCCGTGAGTTCCAAAAGGTTGCAAACCACTATTCTTGTGAGGTTTTTGAACTCTGCTCTAGTCGTTATCGGTCAGTACTTGTTTCTCAATTCATTATGTTTTTCATTTCTCTGGTGTTTTGTTCACTTTAAATTTCTTGGTGGTTGGAAATTAGGACCTTTTTTAATTTTTTTGGCTTTTAGTTTTGCAATATATTTGTTCTTTAATTTCTTGTTTGTCACTTCCATTGCTTGTTTCTTTAGCTCTTTCTATTGTTTTACTAGCATTTTGGTCACCTAGTTTAGGTGTATTCGTTTTGATTTTATTGGGTTAATTGTTATATTTCCAGTATGCTTTAGGTTTTCCTTGGCTTTCTTCCATGGCAATTAGGGTCTAATACGTATTTTATAGTGTTCATTTTATGTTGTCTATTTTAACTATTGGTAGATCATTTTTATTTGTGCTCTATTGTGAAATTCATATTATTCTTTTACAGAAATGCTGTAAAAAAGAAATGCTCTCCCATCGTAGTATGGTACTTCTTCAGCAATGTAATGAGCACCAGATTACCATTATTGAAATACTTTCCAAATATCAACTTCTCACCTTTAAGTAATGCTAAGTAATGGGATCATGATGTCTGGCATAGTTTCAGAAAAACTACCACCACCACCAACAACAAATTACTATAAACTGTTATTTTTAAAGCAAACGCAAATGGTATAGTCTACTTTTAATGTGTATTTGTGACAACACTGGCGCTGACTTAGGGGGCTACAGGCAGGCACTTCGTTGCTTTAGGAGTAAAAATACTCTTTTGATTAAACTGTGTTTGTTAATATTGAAGAAAGGAAATTTTAACATGTGTTTTAGGCCTTT
Organism: Trididemnum clinides; assembly: GCA_963675345.1. Classification (NCBI taxonomy): domain Eukaryota; kingdom Metazoa; phylum Chordata; class Ascidiacea; order Aplousobranchia; family Didemnidae; genus Trididemnum; species Trididemnum clinides. The sequence continues at coordinate 2,357,690 of OY776287.1, read as the reverse complement.
TTGAAATAAACAAGAAAACGTAGATTGTAGGTGAAAGTGGTGTACCAGTTTTGCAAAGAAATGATTGTTTTCAAGCCAACTACTTTTGCAGTAAAGATAAATTTGAGTTCTAGTATTACTGCAATCGCTACCAAACTCTGCATGTATCTATTGTAACATCTCAATGGAATTCATGAATCAATAAATATAACCGAGATTGACTATATACCTCTCACTAGACTGCTGCAAAAAAATTTTAGAAATCCCCACCTGCTCATAATGATGTAAGAATTATTTGTCTGATATGGAGATGCTTGTTGCATTACAGAGGCATAAATCCATTATGCTTGCAATAACATAAAAGTTTAGCAGATATCTCCATCTCAATCAGCTTACAGTTAAGAGTAAAAATACCTCCTAAAAATCATTCAAAATTGCAGCACATGATTGCCCTTTTTTATTGCTTCTAGCCAGGAGGTAAGTGAACAAACCCCTGAACAAAACGAAAGTGTACCAAAAGGTATTAGCATGATCAGTAAAATCAAAGAGCCTAGCAAGAGAAGGATAATCACTGTTAAAGGGAGAAGCTATCAAAAATGGTGGGAGAAATAATTTCTGTGGATTGAGTACAATAGGTGCAAAGATAAAGCATTTTGTCCAATTTGCAAATGGGCTGACTGAGCAACAAAACAAATGTGGCATCTTTCTCTCCATTAATTCAGAATTCTATAAAAGTATGGACAGCACGTGAATATGGTAATTAAAAGAAAGAAAAACAAGGCATCAAAAAACACAATGACAGTGGCATTCACAAGGATGGTAAACAAGCAAAACTAGTCTATCAGAAAGGCCCCCAAACTATAATTGCATTTTCTGAGAATGCAAACATAAAAATGCAGCAAAATTGTGATGCTATCAAAGCTGTATTTAATTGTCTGTCGTTTCTTGGTCAACAAGGTGTTTCTGTTTATGGTCACACATACGATTGCTCTTATTTTTGCAAATTACAGAACTTCTTGTAAAATACACTTAGACATAGCAAAGTGACTTAACCATCGAGATTATAAATGGTAAAGCCAGGAAGTAAGCAACAAAATTTTGGAAATGCTAGCTCACAACGTGGTTTAAATGAAATTGCTTATGTCAAGCAAGCTAAGTACTGCAGTATCATGGTGGACAAAACAAACAATAATGCCACTTTGTTCATGTGTCCAGAATGCAAATGTAAAATAAAATGTTTAAGAATCACTTCTACGTTTAAATGAGTGTCTATGCACTAACGAGCAACACTGCATAAGTTAATTTCTGATGGATTGACTTCTCTTGGCCTTTTCCTCTATTGCGGTCAAAGTTATGATGGTGCTGCAGTCATAGCAGGAAGACTTTTAGACATGCAAGCTTGTTTTAAAGAAACCTACCCAGCCATGCTTTATAACTACTGTGCAGGCCATCAAGAAAACTTAGTGACACAAGATTGCTTCAAATCCACTAAACAAGGCATGCTTGCAATATCAGCGCTAGATGCTGTTGTCAATTTTATAAAAGCATCTTCAAAAAAGACACGAACAATTTAGTGATTTTATGAAGACAAATAAATTTTCTTCCTCGTTTTCAATGCGGCCTCTCTGTGTCCCATGCTGTGTAATGTAGCTTTCACTTTTTGAGTTCTTTACTTGACCTATATGAAGTCATACAGGATTGGCTTAAAACGACATCAAAAAATGATGACATAGATGCTGTCACTCAAAACAAAGCTGCCAGCTATTTTTTGTCAATAAAGAATTTTCACATTCACTTTTCATTGCATGTCCATCAAAAGCTTTTGATTATATTTTAAGCGTGGTACATACAAAAGTTTTGAAACGTGGGATAAATGTTGGAAAGGTTCATGAGTTGCTGGAAGCCGTCACATCAACTGTCTGATGAAATGCAGCAACAGAGGGTGAAGCATCTGCATTTCTAGACATGCAAAGAGTCGGCTGCTCAAATAGGACTGCAGCTGCCACCTTTACCACATGGCTTTGGTAGATGTACAACGAGATCTTCCCATGATCAGCACCAATGTTTCTCTACCATAGTTGGTTTCCATGAGAGCATTTATTTGGATGTATTTATGCAGTGTTTTTCCTTGCTTTTGTCACGCTGCTCACAACAGGATAAGAAAACAACCAGTGACATCAAAACAATTCTGCTGGCCAGGAATTCAACATCTGAAGATAGTACAGTTGCTTCTAATGTCGCTGCTACATACAAAAATGCCATAAACCCAACACTTGTATGCCTGGAACTGCAACAAACAAAGTTTTCAATGGCAAAAGCAGAAAATTGTTTCAACTATGTTGCAACTGCACAATCTGCTTATAAGCGATCAAACCATTTCATTAATGCAACTAAATGTGGCCTATATTTTGAGAATTTACCTTTTCTTGCCTTACAGTACCTGGAAGGTAGAGTGATTATTTAGTGCACTCAGACGCATATAAATCTATTTGCGATCTGGCATGACACAAAAGTGATTGAACCACATTCTACTTTTAGAGTATTTATCAAGCTGAAGCTTCCTGGTTACAACTGGACCAGATCATTAACAGCTGAATTGACAGAGCTACTGTCTGCAGAAATATTCTATCTTCTAACACTGGTTTGCTAAGCAGGACAAGTTACATTCACTAATAATAACTACCATAACCATGTATGTACGAACAGCATTTTAAGTGCTTCCCTGCAAGCAGTGGAGAAAAGTGTTTTCTTTGTGATACCACAAATAAGAGTATGTTTTTCAGACCACAAATTCTCATGTTTGTAGTATTCTGTTACGAGATGTCAAAAAATAAAAGCCATAATTGCTGATCTTGAATCTCGTTGACAGAGATGCTCTGAAAAAATCTTATAGATCAAAACAGCCTGTAGGCATCTCTCAATAATAAGTTTTGCTAAATATTGAAAGTTGGGTGACACCAGAACATAAAATTCACTAATTGCTTTCTGTAAGGTTCAGCATTATGAACTGTTTTTCTAAATGCTTTTCATTTTAATTTTTGTTCATGTCATCAAGCTTCCATATGAAAGCGTAGGCGGCCTAAAATAAGTGCCAAAAAAATTTTGTCGTGCACTGATGCTTAAAGATCAAAATTTAAAGAGAAAAAAGGAGTTCTGGTACATAATTTTAACTCGTTCACTCTCGCACCGGTAATATTGCTGGCAAAAAAACAGGGTTTCCTTCAATTTTTTTCAAATTGAGTTACACAATTAGTTTACTAAAAAATGGATTTGTGACTTTATTTCTCAACCGATTTTCATAAAATTTTCAAACAATCATGCTTATTTCCTCACACATCAGATGATGTAAAATTTGTGCCCTAATTCTTCAATTTTCTTACCCAAAAAAGGTTAAAAAAACCAACAACCCAGTTGCACACAACAAAACCTGCTAAATTTTCAGCAGACAAGTGCAAAAGCAACCTACCTTAAAATCAAATTGAAATATCATGTTTACCATGAAACTAAAGCCTTTATCATTAACACAGTCTGAAAACTACTCTTTTGGGGCATTATTTGACAAAATTTCAAGCAATAATAATGAAATATACCTATTAAAATTTTCAAATTTCTTAGGGGTCTCAAAAACCCCCAAACAGATTTTTATGGTATGTAAAAAAAAAAAGCAAATTTGGTGCGTAAAAAATGTTGCTAAATACCAGTCTCATTTGAAAGCTCAGGAAATTTGCTTTCCAGCAATATGTAACTTTAAATAGTCTGGGCTGAGCGAAATATGATATTTACTGATCAAAAATGAGTACCATACATCATATCAGTTCAAAACTCCCCAAAATTTTTGACTTACCTTCACTATATTAACATTTTTAGAAAAACTATATCCTTTAGAAAGATAACATAAATTGCAAATATTTCACCACTAAAGTCGTCATTTTGTTTCAGGTTTCTAAGCAGATAAAAACTAAAATACAAGTTTATAACCTGACCAAAGTTTGGCTTTTCTAAATCAAAATTTTCTGTATCCCCCTTGTTTCTCAACAAATGGCAGAGGTGTAAAAAAACTTCTGTTTCATTGTTTGTGACAACATATTGTATTTAAACTTGATATTTTCTGAATCTTAAAGAAATACCCTTTTCAAAAATGCATAATGTTACATGGTTTAGGCTGATCTCTAGCAAATAATGACTGATCATATTTTAGGTACTAAATTTAACAAACAAAATTACTGATACCCATCAAAAAAAAAGGTCATGGGCCTTAGAAAGTTGCAAATTGTAGAAAACCTAGGCTTTTGGGTAAGTTTTGACTGATATATCATGAAAACTTATTTCCTTAGCACCATCTAGTGACCATTTCTAAAAAATTGGTAGAAAAGTAAAATCGCTAGTGATCTTGAGGCAAGGGTACTACTTTAATTTCAAAGACAACTCAGCACCTATTGGGGGGTAATTTGCATAAAATTTGCATATTCCAAAAAAAATCTTTTTTATATTTGAAATCTTCAAGAAATAGAGATTTCAATGATATATAACGTTTGACCTAGAAATAAGCAGATGAGTAATGATTTACAAACAAACTTGGGGTATTTTATGATGATTAATTATGATTGATTATGACAGTTTTTTGCACTGCCAACTTACAGAAATTTTTTTTCGGTATTCATGTGGTAGCGAAAGAGTTAACTTTTAATGCAATACAGGCAAGTGGAAAGTTGTAAATGAGGCAGAAAACGCAGTTTTTGTAAATTGGCAATTTTGAGAGCAATGACATCATAGATATATATCTTTAGCGAAAAGTCATTAATCACTTGTGGACGAATGACACATACACGCATGTAAATTTTTGCTGCCAAAAAGGCAGATGCCATTTATATACTCTAAGGTTCTAAATGGAATTTTACTTGATTTTGGGAAACACTAAAGCAGGGGAGTTTCTGACCAAAGGGGAAAAAATACTGCATGTAAGTGGTTAAAATCAAGTGCGCCTTTAAGCACAAAGTCCCACAATCGTTATGCAGGTTAGGAAAGACCGCAACCATTTCTATGTTTGAAGTGAGCTAATTTTGAGGACTACTGATGATTTCATTATGAAAATGGAATATGCAAATAGTAGCAGCCACAGCAACACAAGCAAAGCTGAAGAATTGAATACTGTATATCTATGCTTGTACGGCCATTCAAGTTCAAGCTGCCAGCTTCCAGCTGCTTAGACAACACAGCGTTTAGCAGTGACACAAATGATGAAAATACTGCCAAAAATGAAGAGTTCCTGAAGTTAACATTTGGTAAGTTTTGAGTAGTGTTGGCTATTCACCAAGCTATTTTATACTTTATTCTCATAGTGACACCTGCCTCGTGCAACACTGCTTTTGTTTTAAGAAAACGTTAGCTTATGCTTGAGATACATATGTTTTTTATTAGACTTAAAAATGATTGTATGTGTATGTAAAAGATGTGGCTGTAGAAACTGTAAGAGTACAGGGGGTGCAAAAGTAGGTATACAGTAGTGTCACGTCAGTAAAATTAGTGACGTGTGTATTTGAACATGTTAAAGGATACAATACCACAGGGATGTTAACAATACCAAGATGATGACTTTTATTTTCAGCAAGATGTGGCACCACCTCATTTTGCACTTGATGTGCATACACTACTTGACTCAGAATTTCCCAACAGGTGGGTTGGGTGCTGGGGCACCATCAAATGGCTGCCATGCAGTGTCAGTTCTCGATTGGAGGAGTGTGTGAATGCTGATGGCAAACAATTTGAGTACCTAAAAGATTAGGGTCTCTAATTACATGTGCTTATTGAATCTGTTTCGTAATTCATTATAAAGGAAATTTGTTTGTTTGTATAATAAATGCAGTGTGCAAAGTATTTGTTTTCTCTTTTTAATCACTGTATACCTACTTTTGCACCCTCTGTATACCAACCGAAAAAGTATGTCTGTGCTGCCTATCTGTCACAAGGTTGACAAAACAAAAACAAAAAAGGTGTTAGGTACATAACACTATCTTCAGGCTTTCAAGCCAATTGCTTGGATATAGATGTTTTTGAAATATTTTTTACAAGTTCAAAGATGTTTTTACAAGTTCAAAAGAATATAGATGTTTTTACAAGTTCAAAGAAACCCCCCACCTAGTGAAGATTAAGAGATTTATTAGTAAGTTTTATATAAGTTAAATGGCTGTGACCAGCTGGATTGCCAATAAACGCTACAATTTAGAATTTATCTATATATTGATTTATCAGAGATTTACACAGTGGATTTGGAAAAGAATTGGCAAGAGAAATAGAAAGATCCTATCTGCATGAGTGGTTACAAAAATTTAGGAAATCTTATAGGTTACCTCTGAACACTACTGTGGTTTTAAATACGCATATTAATGAAATAAATAAGCATAATTAAACACCCTCAAATAAGCTATATGACAAATTCTAATTTGGCTAACATATTTTACACAATTCTGTTTAGATTAAAACAAACAAAAATGAGAACTGAGCAGAATAGCAAAACAAAGCCTCCAGTTGCACTCATATACGTACCAGTGCACTGCTATCAATGCTATTGAGATTGAAGTGGGATTGGTGACGGGGAATGACCTCAGTTTTGCTGACTCCTTAGTAATTTTTGGCCAGTGGAGGTCTACAAGAAATTACACCAGTAGCCAATAGATAAGTCGGGTTTAGCCATGCAATATGTTATGCTGTTCCAAATAATTGAACACATTTAGTAATATGCAGTATTTGTAGATAGTAAAAACGTCACACAATGCCCTATAGGATCGACTAAAAAGAAATTGAAAATGACAGCCAGTGATCTTAGTATAGCATGGTTTTCCCTCATCAACACATTTAAACAGTAAACCAGATAAACAGAAAACTTTTGCTGTTGCGCAATTTCCAATATCTTTGACACCAGAAAACTTTACACAACAGCTGTTCTGCAATAACAAGTGCCTTGGCAAAAGCATGACAGTGATCACATAAATCGCAGATTTTGTAATATAAAAACTGCCCTAAGAGAACTATGCAGTACTCTGTATGCTTACAGATTTTACAAGGTTAAACAAAATACCTCGAGTTACTGGTAATCAATAACCTTAACAACTACCATGTGCTGCTCAAACACCTCACAAAAACAATCACAATAAATACAATACATTATGCATGCCTATACTTATCGATTTTTCTCAAAAGCTTTTGATTTTCTTGGTGATTTTGTTTTGGGCTTCACGGTTTTTTGGCTCTGGAATAACAGTTGGTATTGCTTCAAGCTTTAATTGCAACCTTGAGATTTTTTGATATCCAAGTAAGGTTGCAAATGAGCGGCTCAAAATAAAATCTGATTCAACAAAGTGCTTTTCACATACTCAGGAGTGAATTGATGGACTGAAATACTTTCTTTGGCATTTTGATATCCAAATGCGTCTCAAGTCCAGTCTTTTTTGGAAAAAAAAAGCAATCTTTTTGTCTCTTCTAATCCTGGAATTTCAAGTACCAACAGCACAAATTACCATCATTGACAAATTATAACAATGGTTCACTAAATGGTCTAGAAAGATAAACAAATGGATTAATTTAGATCAGCGTGGTCCAACTTAATTTTATCGCGGGCCAAAAAAAGCTCTTAATTTATTTCACAGGCCAATTCCAGAAGATCAACAAAACTATTAGTTATAACGAAAACTTGATTTTAACATTAAGTTGTTCTTTGGTTAAATAGAATAATTTTATTGCAGAAGGTAAGCATAGAAGCACACAAAATAAATTTCAATGTTCATAGTTTATTGCCGGTTAATGGGACGTTTGTGGTCGAGATGCATCTCTCACAATTGCGTTTGTATCCATCGAAATGTTAGTTGTGGCCATGCGAAGACAATCTTGTAAACCCAAAGTACTGTTCCCCAGTTGGTTTCAATTTTTTGTTTTGATATTGTTCATTGCTGAAAATGCACATTCGAAAATGTATGTACTTCCAAACATAGAAAACAACTTTAAAGCAGCATTCTTTAAAATCGGAAACCTTTCCTGTGAAACAAACTTCCAAAAGTTTTCTGGTTTTTCCCGACTTTTTGACCACAAAAACTGATCACTTTGAAGCTCACATAATTCGAGTTGAAATTCAGATGGCTGCATAGCAACACTCACTTGCTTGGGGTTGTTGTATAGTGCAAGAGGACTTTTAAGTTTCTCGAAATCCTGAAATCGATTTTGAAATTCCTCGGACAGTGAAGTAATATTACTTACAAACTGTGTAAAATCAGCATTGGAGTATTCTTCCTTGATCACTGAGCAGGACGGAATATGAGCAAGATTGTTGTTTTGCAAGCAGTTTGTGAACAAAACCAACTTTGAGCGAAAACCCTCAACATGTCCCACTAAATGAGAAATGCTTTGTCCCTTTCCTTGCAAATTCAAATTCAACACGTTCAGATGATTTGTCATATCTGTTAAGAAAGCTAAGTCGCAAAGAAATTCAATGCTTCGCAACTGCGCTTGAAAAGTGTTTGTGCTCTCCATTAGTTCTTCTTCAAAAAATGAAAGAATTTCTTTGCGCAATCCAAAAAAGTGTGTCAATACCTTGCCTGCGCTCAGCCATCTGATACTCGTATATAGGGGCAGATCACTAAATTCAGCATTCAGCTCATCCAAAAATGAAACAAACCTTTGGTGTCTTTGAGATTTATTTCCGCCTCTTATTAGATTGACCATCTTGACAATACTTTGCATTGCATTCATCATTTTCAGTACTTTTCCGCAAAGCACTTCCTGATGAATTATGCAATGCAAAGTAACGCAGTTAATTCCATTTTCTTTTAGCAATCCAACTAGACCAGTTTTGCTTCCCCTCATGACCTTTGTGCCATCTGTAACTATGCAAGAACATTTTTTGAATCCTCCGAACTCAGAAACAGGAGTGTTTATCGCTTCATATATATCAGAGCCTTTTGTTTCACCTTTTAATTGATGAAGTGTTGACAATTCTTCCTGCACTTCAAAACTTTCATCCACCAGTTGAGCAAATATCATCAGTTGACGAACATCAGTCCCTTCAATGCTCTCATCCAAAGCCATTGAGAAATAGGTACAATTTTTCATCGCAGATTTCAGTTTAGAAGTTACGTGTTGACTTAAATCTGCTACTCTTCTTGCCATTGTCTGATGGGATAAAGACACCGTTTTAAATTTTTCTGCTGTTTTTTCTTCACCAAACGCCTCTACCATTGTAATTGCACATGCTTTTACTAATTCACCCTCTCGAAATGGCTTCATTTTTTTGGCAAGGAGTGCAACTTCATATGATGCTGCTAAGCTAGTCTTTTGACAGCTTACAAAATTTAACATCCTACTGACTTGCTTCTCTTGTTTGTCTTTGGGACTCTGCAAAATATTCTTTCTTTCCTTTCCTTCATATTTTTCAAAGTTATGTTTGTGGAGAGTGTCATAATGTCGCTTTAGATTGTATTCCTTTGTAGCTGAAACTGTCTTTTGGCATATTAAACACAGTGGTTTTCCACTGTTTTCAATAATAGATAAGTTTCCTCCCACTTCTTAAAAAATGTCCTTTCTTCTGTTTTTGCAACTACTCATCTCTTAGTCCTGTAAAGCTGTGTATTGATTAAAGTGGAATATTTAATCTGAACTTCCAAAACTAGCCTCTTACTCCATTGCTCAATGGCTGCTAAACAAGCCCATAAAAATAGAAGTAAATAGCTGTTTGTTATGCAATAAAAAGAACATTATACAATAATTTGTGTCATTGTTTTTTGATAATAGATATTATGAAAAAATAAGCAGCAGCTATCAAAGTGAAAAACAATCGGCTGCTATTCGTTGTATAAATATAAAACATTACCACAGAAGTTATAAAATAGCTTTGAAGTTTAATTATTAAATGAAGCCTTAAAAATATCTTATAGATCTAAACGTTCTAATTGTCATAACTGTTCCTGGCGCTTCGCGGGCCAAAAAAATTACTTTGTGGGCCGACAGTTGGACCATGCTGATTTAGATATTACAAAACCTGAATACTAAATAAGTGAAAAACTAGTTTTTTCTATCTCTCATAACAGCTATAAAATAAGTGTAGGCCTAATTTCAAAATAAGTTTATACAACTTGACAGCAATATGTAACTATATGAAGAGCTACACTGAAACTTGTCTGATAGTGTAAATATTTCACAGCTGAATGACTGTAGTAAGGAACAAGCTAACCAAGCAGCTTTGAAATAAAACCTATATTGTCCAGGCTATATAAAACAACTTTTGTAAGTTTCTGGCAAACCAGTTACTACCCTCAGTGCATACGTGTGAAAAACTGACAATGATTTTACAGTTTCCATCACTTGAACACTGCAGTTTTTGTAGTCAAAAATAATGAACCTCTTCTTTCCTGAGACAAGCTTCCAGCAGATGTTCACCAATGACATCATCGCAACCGTGGGAAAAAGACAGGAAAAAAATTGACCTTTAACTGTAAATAACCTGGGCTGAACAAAAATATGAACAGATAAAGTCAAAAATGAGTTTATATCAACAAAAACATTAAAAATTTCAATTCAAATCATATGTTGTAAATTTCGTGTCAGTTAACCTTTAATGACTGGATTAGTTGCTTATTGTTCAAGAACAATTCCAATTGTTGTTTTGGCAGAGCTGCTCGTCTGTGAGCTTACATTGAGACTTTTACATGAAGTTGACTTATTATGTGAGTTCTATTGTTAGAAGAAAAAGAAATAACTTTGCCTTTGATTATTATAGCTGCGGTGAAACTGTGTGGTGTGATAAACAATATAATTATGAGAACGTTTGTGAGTGCAATGCATGCATAATGAAGTGGCAGATATTTACAGTTAATGGCAACTGCAGAAGCGACTTTGTGAAGCACACTTACTAGAACGCAAGCAAAAAATTAATTGTGAAAAGGTGACAATTACACACTTCAGCTTTACGAAACATGCTTAGCAGAAAGTGAAAAATCACACACAAGCTTGACTTGATAGTTTAGGCTACTAATAACATCTAGTTACAGTAAGTTCCCATGCCAATGTCACTCCCAGCTACAATAAAAGTCAGTGCCTATGTGTGGCAATGTAGTGGTTAAAGCATCCGCTTGGCAGTTAGTAACCAGAGTTAATTTCCTGTCGGGTCATACACCTCCTCTACCACAAATCTGCCAAAAATTTTTCTTAAAAAGGTCTTTACTAGCTTGGCACTTATCAATAAAAGTAATGTGGAGGGTGAAATATGAAACTGTGTTTACTCAGTCATGATCGAAATGGGTGTCAAATGGCCAGAATACATAACGGCAAAACAAAAAACGATACATCAAAGCTACCAGACAAAACAAACTGATATGCTAGTTAACATATTTACCTGGTGTTACATTAATGCATTAGCAAATATAAAAATTACAATATCTGCACCTGGATTCCAGGTTAGACTATCTTTGCACAGTTGTGTCATATACCTGACTAATAGGGTGGTCCTAAAAAATTTATCTAACATTAAATTTAAATCTAAATCTAAACATAAAATTTGATAATTCTCTAAATTACCAAGAGACTTGGTGAGGAAACAATTAGAAAAAAACTGAGATTAATCAGACTATCTTTAGAGGCCCTAGGAAATTTTGCCTATTTTGTTTGTCTTCAAATCTAGTGATACTGTCAAACAATCTTAACACTAGAACGACCACGTTTTCAAACTACCTAGAACGACCAAGTGCGTCAATTGACGCATAATGTAGATAAACTTTAATTTGTTCTTTTATTTGGTAAAGTAAACATTCTTGAAGTCGAGATGTTATTTGTTGCACCTTAAATATAATCAAACATCATGCAATACATAATTAGCAAGAACAAAGTAAAGTTAAAAGAGCAAATTTGCCAAACATAAACCAATGATTTTGGATACCAGCAGCGTTTAAAAGAAAATTATTGATAATCAAGCTGTTGTTTACAAAACCGTAATATTTCACCAAAACAAGGAACTTTTCGGTTGCGTTCAATCAACACAGTTTGGACAAATTTTTGTGGAGCATTCACCACATACTGTGCTCCAGCAAATGTTGCGCAAATCCATTGTTCTGTTACGACACTCTGAGGTAGCACTTGTTTTCCGCTTTTTTTCTGGAGATTTGTTAGTTTCTAAGGAATTTCTTTGTGCTACAGCATTTTTTCCATTATCGTCTTCTGAAGTTGTCCCTTCTTCTACCACAACTTGGGCAAACTTCTGGCGACTGACGCCCGACTTGCAGATATCTCGGAAGAAAATCCAGCTATTGATCAGTGCCAGATCAATAATTGTAAAACAAGTGAATGGGCCACCTTCTGCTGGCAGCTTTTACAGAGTATTTCCTAGCCATCTAATCAGTGACGACAATGCCAGCCTTTGTTTTATAATTGAATAAAACAGTCTCTGGTTTTTCTTAAGATTGTTGTCGGAAGTAATCTCTACATCAGGATGTAATGTGCTCATTATTACTACCGACTTTTGTTTTTCACACTAATATAAAGTCTAAGTAACAGTAGCTGTTTGGGTAGATGCAAACAGGGAAGTTCCGTGGTGCTGTTGCTTTTTTTGGATGCTTTTGGCAATTCTCTTCAACTCTGTCAAACAGTGGCCATATTACTACATTTTTGATCAGCTAGATGCAGGGCAACATCATGTCTTGTGGAAAAGTTGTCACAAGTTACATTATAGCCACGTTTGAAAATCAGTTGCATCAGCTTTGTCACGACATATATCAGTGCACTTACAGAAGTGTCCCTGCTCTCATCTTTCCCAAGATACAGAAAGCTATTGAACAGGATATTTTGCATCCGCGTCAACCGCCAACCAGAACTTGATTCCAAACTTATCCCGTTTATTCGGCATCTATTGAATTAACCTGCATCTAGTCTTACATGGAAGTAATTGCTTGTCAATAGTAATGTAAGCACCAGATACATACCCAATCTAACTGTTTTCAATAAAAAGGTTTCATAACAAAGAAACCAGGCAAAATTTGTCATGTATCACCCTGTGACGCTTGTTACTCTTTACGTCGAAACGTAAAAATCGCATTATTTCCTTGAATATGTGTCTAGATAGAGTGTTGTTGAACATCGAAAATGCCCAGGTTGATTGCCATAAACCTTCCACAGGCCAACCTCTCTGTCCTAAAATTTCTCTCGCAATAATCAGTCCAATAAACTTGTCCAGCTCATCAAGCGTCACATTCCAGTTTATTTTGTCAGAAATGCAAAGGGTTTCAACTACAATGCATTTTCTTATATTTCTGAGCATTGCCTCATCAAATAAAATGCGAAAGATGATAGTGGACAGCTTTCCATAATTTTGCCTGTTGTTGTTGGTTACCCGACCCCTTCCGAGGGATGGGGGCATGGCGGAAGACCATGGAGCCCCAGAAGCCGGGCAACTCCCCAGGGTCTGGACCAGAGGTCGCACGGAGACAGATAGTCGCCAAAGAGTGAGTGGCGCAAAGAGTCAGTAGCTGGACAGTGCAGAATGAGATGAGAGATGTCCTGGGACGGGCGTCCACAGGCGCTGCAGGAAGGGTTCTCAATTCTGCCAATCCTAGAGAGGTAAGAGCCTAAAAGAAGGCTGTGTCCATTGCAGCAAAGACAAGAGAGGACACAGCGAGCATGACGAGGGAGCACAAGTTCCTCAGTGGAAATCGAGGGAACCTGTATGTCAAAATATTTGGAAGAGACAGTATGCCTCCAGTCCGAGAAAAGACGAGAGAGACTACAAGGGATTGCGAAGGGCGCAAGTAGCGCTCCCCGTCTGGCAAGCTTGTCAGCAGTGTCGTTCCCTGGGAGAAACGAGTGTCCGGGGACCCAATTTTGCCTGTCGCAAATGCAGATGGGCCAGGCTTGAGGCTCAGTATGTTTTGCTATTGCAAGCGCCCTAGTTGTGCATGGGGAGTAGCCAAAGCTTGCCAAACATTTTCATCTTTTACAATCAAGTCCTGATTCACCTTCACTTGATTCTGTGTATCGTTTTTATTGTGTTCGCTAGCACTATTATCGTCTGATTTTTCCCCACTTGAATCAAGCTACACTTCTTGTAAATCCTTATCAACTGCATCATCAATCTCGCTGTTGGAATTTTTACCATGGGAGTAGTCTACAGCAAAGGAAAACGCCTGCTGTGTCCTCTCAATATTCAATTATTTCTCAGACAAAACTAATTGTCACGTTGTCTAATTTCTCAGGTTGTAGAAATTCTGCCGATTCAAACCTTTTGTAAACTGTAGGTGAAATTTTCAGCTGTGTGCGTCAATTGACGCGCTTGGTCGTTCTAGGTAGATATATGACTAAATTTGTTGTTTTAATCGTAAAACCCTCAAAAAACACACAAACTCAACGTTGCAATAATACAAAAAATGTCCAAAAGTTTTAGGAAAAAAAATTAAAGTTCGGTGGAGATACAGGAAATTAAATACTTCAAATGCGTCAATTGACGCACTTGGTCGTTCTAGTGTTAAACGGTTTTAAGTGTAATTATTTGTCATTATTCTATGAGATGGCAACTGTTAAACTTTTTATAAGAATTTACTTCTGTAAGAATAGATATGGAGTTGATATCTAGTGAAAAAAACTACCATTTAGTTTTCTATGAAGCAAGGTGTGAACATTATGACGCCCAATTGCAAATGGGACATGGTCCATTCCTTGTACTTGATCCTCTTCCTGAATGAGTCCATGCAAGTCATGCACCAGATCTTAGCCATTGCTATGTTTACTACACCTTGAACAGCACACAATGTCAAGTCAAATTTTTCTTTGACTAATAGGCCATTTATTTGATGCTTTGCTTCATTTTTATCACCCACTTATGTTGTGGGTAATATAAGTTGTAGAATATAAGCTACATTTAACTGACCACAAGTACCAAGAAAAGCCTAAATGTTTTGAAGAGAGACAGATAATAAAAACACAGGCTTTTGACAGTTGAAGTTTTATGTGTAAAATAGCATTTAAATGCCTAAGCTTAATTATAAACTGAAGTGAGAAAACACTACTCTTTTCCATAACAACTTTTCCAATACAAAGAAATCAGCTTTACAATCAAAATCTTACAAACATAAGTGGCTTAACAAAATTATTGCTAAAATAATTTGATGTTATCGGAACCACTTCCTTTAATTTTGTACTTTAACTTTAAGTTGCATAACATCACATCTTTTTGATTTACTTTGCTGATTATTTTGCCTTTTTATCACATTCGTAGTTTTTGTGCACCGTCTACAAATTAGTAGGTGATGTAGTTTAGTTTTGCATTTTTTTTAATCAATTTGAGATTTGCGTCTTTTGAGTTAGAGGAGACAATTTTTGAGATTCAAGTTTTAAAGTTATAGCTGGTCAAAGAAATTTATAAAATAAATTTGTTTAAAGCATTTGGTGGTTTTCTATTAGGGTGGAGTGAAAAATAAAAATTTTTGAATTTCAAAAAGTGGTATTGATATATGTCTCCAAATATCAAATGATATACTTTTATCATGATTTTGGGTTCTTGCACCCTCTAGTGGCCGTGCAATTTCATCAAATGAGCTGAAAATAGCCAATTTTGCCATATCTCACTAACCGCTTATGCTAGGAAGCTAGTTTTTGGCTTAAAAGTTGCAGAAGTAACACATTTCTATCTTTATCAAAGAGAACTTTCTCTCAAAAATGTTCAGAAAAAAAGTTACAGGCAAATAACGGATTTTTGAACATAGAATGAAATACTAATGCAGTGGGTGCCCTTGTATAAGAACGACTGATGTCTTGTCTAGCTATTTCCCACCCTCACTTGTTACACCTAATTTTAAGTGGCTGAAATTTATTGAATCTAGTCCTCTTCTTAATTTCAACAATTTGAAAACATGGTGAATACATACTAAACTAAGGAGCACCCACTGTATGTCACATAAAAGCTAATCACAGTGGTGTGTAGCGCTTTATGGTATGTAGAACAAATTACTTTTTAAAAACTGATAACATCTGAAAAATCAAAGCAATAAGTGTCTCGTCACTATTGGCTGTGACACTGGTCCAGTATTACAGTGCCTGTACAGTTAATCAATCTTTTTATGTCAATTTCATTATTATTCTTCACAAACTGCAAAGTCTTGTTTTGTATTGAAGAATTGCATCAGTGCTCGGGATTTTAGTTTTTGTCTGATTAGACCATCTCTGCGCTCAAAGCCAGTTACACGAGCTGATGCCTCAGTTACAGCTTTCACATGTCTTTCCACTGCCTGATTGTGGCAAGGGTGGTCTAATTTCAGAGGAGAGTCTCTAAGGTTGTCTAATTCAAGATCTGTCAAACATTTGATTGCTGGAGGTTGCTGAATATCATGGAGGTTTAAGTTAACAATCTGGTGAAAAGATTTTGCCTTGATGTTGATCACTGGAATTTGAAACAATCTGATGTTTATATCAATTTGGATATTATGAGAATGAGGTTCATTCATGTAAACACTTTCAAAATCATCAATTGGAATGTGACATTGAAAAACAGTTTCGCAAAGCTGCAATTTTGTTGACTGCTAATCTTCGAAGATTTTCGTTGTTGTCACCTAGCATTCCAGTAAAACATTTTCGGGATGCGCAAAATATGCATTTCTCTGAAGCACATTGAGTGCAACAGTGCGAATTTGCGCATTGGGCAGCTTTATTACACGATTTACAATATTAAAGAAATTCTTTGCACCATCCACAATTGTATGTTTCCTCTTGATTTTGAACCATGATGGAAAATAGACTTCCATACAGAACTGCACAAGATGCTTCAGATTTGTTGATGGCTTACTCTGTGACACATAAAACCTCAATATACGGCATGCCAATGTCAACCATCTTGAATGAACGATTGGCCCTACCTCTAAATACTGAAGGTCTGGTTCAACTGAACCAATCATAATAGCTGTGCACATTTGATAAGCATATTTTTGGTCTGTGCTTAAGTCGTCCACGACACACTGAGGCAATTCTGGACAATGAGGGTTTATGATTCTTTTGAATTGAACAACAGGCCATTCAGAAACATAGCCATCTAATTTTGAGCCAATCAGGCCGCTAAAGCTGTCCGGACTCTTTGTAGTTCCATCTAGTTCGATAAAAACATGTCGTAAAGGAAGCTCATTGGTATGAAGTAAGCAGATGGCCCATTGGAGTGGTCTTTGTACGAGCTCTTCCATTGCACGAATGCAGCCATTAAATTGTCCTGTCATTGACGCAGTGCCATCTAATCCCAATATCATTAAGTTTCTGCAGAGTTCAGTGTCAGAAATAGTCAAATATTTCTTTAGCCAAAACACGACCTTTTCCATTTGGGGGTGACAAGTGTGCGAGGTAGTATCCTCCAGGTTCTCCCACTAATACATAATGTTCCTCCAGCTCTGTTGTTATGAAGGATTTGCCTGTTGGTGCTTTAGCCATCATTAGGGTTGCATCCTTTCATCCATCATAGTAGAGCCCATTTACTAGTTTGAAGTTTTCCATTTCTTTTTCTTGTATTTCTTTTCTGCACCGTTCTCTTTCTCTTTGTAACTTGCTACGGTCAATAACAAATGTATTATTTTCTTGATCAATCATTCCAATGTCTTGTAATGCGCAGGTTGCAACAGCAGCTCCTGCATGGTCCGACAAGTTATACCTTTCGCATGCTCTTGCCAAGTTGGTCCATTTCACACGATTTTGATTTGCTGATTGAGCATCTTCCATGAAAGTTGAATGATGACCAGACGATACTGACTCCACTGACTATGCATCAGTTGAGTGAAAGCCAATCTACTCAGCTGTTGTGTTAGTATCATCATCTTGCACAATTTTCAACTGTCGTCTTAATCTTTCATCAGCGGAAGATAATGGTAGAACTTCACCCAAACATTTAGCCTTGCATTCTCCTTTTTGATCTTCTAAAAATGCATAATCATCAGAAGACATTCTTAAGCCATATTGAACTTCATATTGTCGTCTTTGTTGATCATCGTGGCAAAAAATGTCAAAAAGTTTATCAGCATCTATTAAGAAAACACTTTCAAGCTCTTTGTATCGATCCGATTTTTTTGGATATCTTGCTAAATCACTAAATTCTACCATCAGTTGTTGGACTCTTTGTGCAATAGTCAACTCATGCAGAGAATAAACATTGCACCACACCCATCTATCGTGAAGTTCTTTTGCAACAATTTGAGCTGTATCTAATTTCCTGAAGTGATTGAAGCTTAGCATACGTTCAATGACTTGCCGCTTTGTTGGCAGTATTCCAAATGGAAAATTATCAGAACTTTGGAAAACTTCTCCACCATGCAGTTTTTTGCTAGCAACAGTTGACTTAGATCTTTTTCTTGTTAACATGGTAGTGTAGTAGGCCTAATGCTACAGTTACAATAATGATTGAATTTACTGTATATAGAATATCTGCAATAAAATAGGTTCGGTTAGGTTATTTTATCACCAAGGCTAATTTATATTTTTGCAACTGATTTCTTTCAAAGTCTATACTGATTTTTTAGGAAACTAATGTATATTTTTAATAAATTGACTACAAATAGTGCTTGGAGTTTCATTTTATACTAAATTTAGAGTTCAATGCAACAGCGCATCATGCTTTTGCTTACTAGATATCGTGATGATTATGAAGACTAAACCTTGCTAACATTTACTAAAAGTTATGAATAGCATACTAATTGCTGAAATAAATGATACCAAGCAAGATTTTAGCCAGCTATAATAAAATTGGAACTGGACAATAGTTTACTAATAATAGCAGATTTTTAGCAATTTTTTATGCTTGATCATAGATTGGACACCAATGCTTTTGCAAAGCAGGTCAATAATCGGTTGTTTGCCTGTAACTTTTTTTCTGAACATTTTTGAGAGAAAGTTCTCTTTGATAAAGATAGAAATGTGTTACTTCTGCAACTTTTAAGCCAAAAACTAGCTTCCTAGCATAAGCGGTTAGTGAGATATGGCAAAATTGGCTATTTTCAGCTCATTTGATGAAATTGCACGGCCACTAGAGGGTGCAAGAACCCAAAATCATGATAGAAGTATATCATTTGATATTTGGAGACATATATCAATACCACTTTTTGAAATTCAAAAATTTTTATTTTTTACTCCACCCTATTTTCTATCTAAAACATGGAGTCATATAGATAGTAAATCGCTACAATGTAAAGCTGATTCCATTGTATCGTACAAACAAAGTAGGAAAATTATTTCTAACTAGTATCAGCAACACCTTTGCCTCTATGCACAAAGGTCGTTTACAAATTTACTTATTTGAGTGATACAAGCTTGACATGCTTTGGTACGTCTTCTTGGCATTTGATCACCATAATATGGAAGCACCTGAATGTAACAGACTCAAGAAAAAGTGCAATTACGGATCATATGTTGTCATGCCCCACCAGCTCTAATCTACAAGATAACATTCATTCTTTTACCATGCTGAGAAAACGTAATTCAGATTCTTTTTCTTCTTCAGATTATGAAGAAGAATTCAGATTATGAAGCAGAAATTTATGATGCTTTGCTTATAAAGTGTCATAGCCCTAGTCTTAGTAAACAATGCTATGCAAGTAAAGCTTCGTTTTTGCTAAACATATGTACCCGACCCTCATTTTTACAGACAAGACGGTGCTGGTTTGAGAATATTGAAATAAAACCAGAATACCTTGCAAGTCAAATCATAGAAAAGAATGCACAACATGGCAAAATCTGAACAAGGGCAAACATTAAAAACATGTAAAAGATTGAGAAAATTACAGAAAATGTAGTGAGGATCAATCAACTTTTGATATTGCTTATCCAAAAGCCCAAGAAGTGATGTCTACTGAACAAGATAAACATATCTTGCTACCTCAACAAGAACCTAGTTGCAAAAGAAAATAGGATCAGTAGATAATTTGTTTGCTAAAAAAATAAAAGGAAATAAAGCTATCCCAGGAAGAAAAGAGAATCGATAAGTCATGAAGAAATGGTTAAAAAACAATAACAACAGCAAACCCTCAGTTTCAACCACAACACCACCAACTGAAAAGGCTAGGAAGTCCTTGACGAGTTCTGGCTTGGCCACAGCTTTTGATGGGGCCAAAACAAGTGATCGAATTGACACATTCATAATCATAACTAATGCTCAACTACTTAATGATAGCATTAAAAATTTCAATATCAATAAACTTTTGATTATGTGAGTTGAAAAAAAAGGGAAAAGCTGCCACCAAAATAAGCACTGAGTTTCATTGGAAAACTTTTTTCTGATATAAAAAAGAGATAGTTGACAGAAAACCCGTAATTGTGTATGGACAAAAAACTGAACATCTGCTAGGTGAGTTGAAATTAAAAACAGAGTATTGAAAGAGTAGGGCAAATGTGGTACAGAGTTTTGTAAAAGAATAACACATCACTAAAAGAACAAGATCTGATTGCTTTGGCACAACAAAAGTTCGTCAAAACAATGACAAAAATTGGACAAATCACTTGGTGACAACCTTGAAAAACTTGCACAACCTTAAAGTATTGCCCAATCTTTTTTAAATTTGTTACATAATGTTTTTCCAATAAGCCTCATAATATATTTGGGTAGCCCCTAGGTGTTTCTAAAATTTATTTTTTGATTCATATGAGGACCACTGTACTGGCTAATCTCAACCACTAAACTAAAGCAACTAAAACTATAGTTGAAATGGTAATCTTTTGCTTGGAAAATGTTATTACTCAATTCAAAGAAAAATTTACAAACCAAAAACGGGTATAGTCACAGGAGATAACCTTTCCATCTCCTTGACTAATATTGAAATCCAGTTTATAATTGAACAAATTAGTGAAAATTTAAAATGGACAAAATTATTTAGATGAAGCATTGACTATATTTTCTTTATTTCATTCAGACCAAGTAACACTATATCTATACAAACAGCTTTAACCAATATTTTTCAAAATAATGGCTTGATTTTGACGTTTTGCGAGGTGAACAACAGACAAACCAGTCAAGGTGTAAATGCTTTCGTGATTCCATGGGTAACAAGCTTTTAACAACTTCTTTAATTCACTGATAAACAATGCTCCATAAAACTAGAGGCCAATCTAATATACAAAAGACTCACATGTTTGGCAAGTACATTAACAAAGTACAAAACTTTAGCTCATAAATAACAAAATACTATAAAAATTAACTCATCAAAGTTTGTGTGGCAACTGTGCTCTTTGTGACAAACATGAAAGTATGGTAAGAAGTGTAAATCATCTTAAATGGAAAAAATATAGACTGTTTAAACTTAACCAATCGTTAAACTGTAGAAAGTATAATATTTATGTTGCTAATTGTGTAAATTGTAATGTTTAATTCGTTGGACGGACAAAAAATAAATGTTCAGATAGATGGAATAACCATAGACAAACTTGGAAAAAAATTGATATTTTGATCCAAAACGATAGTACCACTCTCCTGCAGCATCATAAATCTAACCACAAGCTTTTGTTAGCACACTGCCCCAGTATGTCACAGTGCTTTTCTGTTATATTTGTTGAAATGTCAAAACCACTGTTTGATACGTTAGACATATGTGAAGATTAAAGGTTTTATAAACTTGGAGGTTCTGTAAATCTACAAATTATGGTTTTGCCAGCTGTTAAATGATTTATGTCGTGAGTCTCTTGTCATTTTTTCTTGTTTGAGACTGACTGCAGATACTATCACCTCTAAATTCGTTGATACAGAAATCCATCAGTTTCCAGTGAAGAACTTAGCTATCTTTATTCTGCTTACTATTTCTTCTTTTCACCTTCCATGCAAGACAAAGCCTAGTTTTGTACACTGGGGTTCAATTCTACAAAAATGAAGATCTTCTAACATTGCCTACAATTACTTTAACTCAGAAAACCACCAATCTCATTATGTAATGCTAATGACTTTGTCATGTGTGCTCTCTTTGAAAACCTTTTTCTAAATAGACCTATGCTGCAGGCTGTGCAGAGTTGCTCAGCTTCTGGGGCTCCATGGTCTTCAGCAATGTCCCCATTCAAAGAAGTTGTGTAATAACAAGTCAATATCAGCCAATTTAACTGTAAAAAAAAGAGGTGCAAATACACAGCTTTAAGTTACTTACTGTGTTGCAGTAAGAAAAAAACCTATTGGCTTGGAACGCACAGCATTCAGAACGCGAATTGTACTGCATGTTTCAACAAACATATTTGCAAACTTCACTCCAGAAAGAAAAGATTTGCCAAAAGATGCTGCCTACAAAAAAAACGAAAACCAAGTTATGACGTGAACGCAAGTTAGGATTTAATTATAATGTAGCTAGATTTACAGCATCACCCAATTCATATTTATCTCAAGCAAAATGCCAATATAAACAACTGGCAAGTTGTAACGAAAAAAAATCGCACGTTGCTGTAACAGATAGAGATAGTGAGTTGTTTTTTTTGTGTCAAATTGTGCAGAATAATTGACTTTTTATTTAATTTGCAGAATTCACATGGTTCTGTCTGCAATAGAAACTGAATTATTTGCAAAAAAAATATTTAACACATTTTCTGGTTAGAATGGATAACAGTCTCAGTGGATTAAAGATTTTTTTAAGATTATAAACTTTTTGGCGCATAACATGAAACTCCACAGAGAATAAACATACATTACTTATTCTCAAGTAAAATAGAAAACTTGGTGAAAAATAATCACCAACATCATACTATATGATACAATAATCCATTGCAACCTGTCGACAGCCTGCACCTGGTTTCAACAGGAATATATAACAGATTTGCTACTGTGTGCAAAAAGATGATGCAATACAATACAATAAAATAATACCTATTTCAAAACATCTCATTTAATGACACACACACACGTGATGTGGACAAAAAGTCACATCAGCAAGCTTTATCATCATTTTACAAAAAGATAAAGGGTGCTAGCTGCTACCTAGCAATTTTCAGATAAATCTTCTATTTAGAGCAGGGGTTCTTAACCGGGGGTAAATTTGACCTGCCTTGGGGGTAAATTTTGTCAGCAAAAATTCAAATTTTTACCTATTACAATAGGTATTTGTAGAAGTAATAATATAAAAAAATATTTGGGGGTAAATTTTACTTTTGAAATTTGCCAAGGGGTAAATGAGAGAATAAAGGTTAAGAACCTCTGATTTAGAGGGATCTGTATCCCTTGATATATATACTTTCATAATGCATCATCTATTTGTGCACAATGGAAAATCTGTTGTGTACCATACATTTAATTGTTGTGGGTCTTCTACATTTACCTGGTGACACCCAATAAAGTTGAAAGCTGTCACAAGTTTTGACCTGCTGCAACGAATTGTGTAAAGTGTGCTCACGCCACTTTGCGGTTCAAGTTTTGCAGCTTCAGTACATTGCAAATTTTTCAAAAATATTGATCAAAAAATATAAATTCAAAAACAGTGCCATAATGCTGATTCTGAAGACTCTAAAAGTCGAGTAGAAGCTTCTTTACCATGACTACCAGGCCCCTCACTTCTCTCAAAAGGCTATGTTGACAACCCAGCACCAATATCTGATGATGATGAGCTTCCCGAATTGACATAAACACCTCTCTACTGTACAATACTCTATACTTATTTTTTCGTGTGCATGTAAGTAATTCCCAGATTGCATCTGCATCAACCAAAACAGAAAATATTTCAATTTTTGGTGTTTCTTTTCTGTCAGTTTTCAGAAAAGTAAGTCTTCATGAATATTGGCTTCAAAGGCGTCGAAAATCCTAAATCCCCAACACTTCACAATTTTTCACTTATTGCAGTGAGTTTTGATCTTCATTAATCTCAATAAAAAACAAGGGAACCCTGTATACAGTATGATGTTGGTGACTATTTTAAAGCAAGTTTTCTATTTTTCCTTAGTGTGATGCTGAATGCAGATCCCCTTAAATAAGAAATTTGACTGAAAATGCTAACTAGCAACTAATACTCTGAATAATTTTGATTTTCTTAAATGGACTACCACATAAATATATGGGTATATGTGTGTATAATTTAAAGCACTACACATCAGGATAAAATAATAAAACCACTACAGCTGTTTTGCCAAGCGACTCATCAGGTGGCAACTCAATCAAATAGAAGAGCTCTTACCTTGGTTGTTATTGAGCACTGTGCAAGCAACGTGAGACTTTCTCTACCAGATATATACAGGGTGTCCCAAGAAGATGTATACACATTAAAAATAATTGTAAACGTAATGTTTTATTAGAATTTTATTGTTTTAAATGTGTAAAAATATTTACAAATAACAGTTTATTGTTTACAAATACGTTTATTGTTTTTTCACAGCATTTTGACTACATTTTAAATAATTGTAAATAGCCAATAACTAAACTGTTTGTATTTTTTTGCGGATTCAACCCCTGAGTAAAAAAATGACAGTCAGACTTAACTTCGAAGAAACAAAATTTATTTTAAAACACTGGTTGTAAACAGTATAGCCCTGTTTACAGCGATAATTAACAAATTGTATCCTTTGTTTGTTTTATTATTTTTCATCGTACGATTCATTTAGCTCACTTGTAAGTGCACTTAAAAATTTAAACGCGCCGTTGCGTGCGAGATCGGCTACTTGTAAGTATCGGAAAGTTTAACGAGTGACTGGTTCATCATAAAATATTGGGATACCTAGGCTCAATGGCATCTTATCTTGCATTCAACGTTTGTAGCTAGTTGTAAGCACTTTGTTAGGTACGCAGTGGAGTTCCAAGAATGTGAAAGTAGCAAGATATTGCGCTAGCTGCAGAAATAAGATCTTTTTTTATGCCACCAATTGAGGTAAGCCTCGAAGCTTAAGCTCTGCTAGCAGCTTATACAGTTATAGGCCTAATTGTAATGTCATTTGCAAAAAAACAGATTAGTGTATAGTACGCTTACACCAATAAGTGTATACTATCTTGTGTGCACGCTTACCAATAACGAAGCAGCATTGGTTTGAAAAAATGATACATGTAATTAATTACCTACTGTAGCAGTGTAGGCCTAGGTTTATTTTTGATTTCAAAAAGATGGACTCTTTTCAGCAAATTCGCCCATAACGTGTGCAGGTACAAAAAGTTTATTATTGTAGTAATACATCTTCAGTGTTCAAATGCTATAGGCAGGTAATTCATCATCAGTGTTCAGGTACTAGCGTGTTTATGTCTCTTAAAGTTTGTTGTTTCATTGGTTTGTTCATTTGTTTCATTACAGTTAGTTGTTTCATTAATGTTTCATTGGTCAGCATAAAAATTGTGATTTGCAGTAGCGATTTCAATTGAAAAAGCATGACATCTTGTTGACTACATCCTTTCTAACATGTCATTCAAAATCTGTATTAAGTAGATCAGACCTACTACAAAATAACAGGCTTTTTCATTGGCATCTGCTTGTTTTTGTTACCAGCTTGACAGATTAAAACACTGCTTTTAAAACCAGGTAGTACAAAAATAGAAATGATATAGTCCCAGCTATACATTGATATGTCAGACTGCAGTATTTTATAATTTTACACGATTGATGTCACACTGTCTACCTTTATGAATTAGGGGAGAGGGTAAGGTAATTAAGGTATATTAAAAACAGGCATAGCAGTATTTGAGGAGATCAGCTTAAAATCTATGTACAGCTGTCATCCCTTTTCTTACACTTTTTCACCTCAAAAATAAGTAGCAATAAGCATATATGCACTCGGGCTGTACCAGACCACAAATTTCCAGTCTTGATGGGCTCAGACTTTGTCAGAAAGTATTAAAAGTATATAGTTAAGTATCCATCAACCTTTGTGTGATATGTCTTACAATTGGTCTTTTTAGATTTTGAGATCATTAGATTTAAGTTTAGTTATTTGAGATCGCATAGCTTTAGAAGGTACAAAACAATGCCAAAAACTTACACTACATCATTTATTGATGATGTAGAAAACGAGAAGTTGATTTTGGCAGTGGAGGAATTTCCATGTCTTTGGGACCCATCAAAACAGTCTTAAAGAAAAAGTTTGGCAAGAAATATTGCATGGTCAAAGGTTGCTGATTTGTGCAACAAACCAAGTCAAGGTAAGTTTGGGTATAAGTTAACATCTCATGAGCAGTGTACTGCAACTTGAAATGGTTGATTCCACATTTCATTTCAGTGATAGCAGTCATAAAAATGTGCTGCTGTCTTTTGGAAAAAGCTTTTTTAAACCAAGAACAGCAAATTATTATTGATTTAAAAGTCTTTTAGACAATAGATTGAAGCTTTTTCCATCACCATTAAAGTATTTTTAAATAAGCACATTTGCTACAATGCACATGGTGTTGATGTGGTGGAGAGTGCTGCTGCCTTCAAATGTGATGAATTTGAGTTTGAATCTTGGCAGGCAAGGTACTTGACTAATGCAGTGTATACTGGGGGAGCCCAATATATGAATGTAAGGAGGAGTATACACTGGTGGCAAACTTTTTGTGTTTTGTTTTGTTTTAGTTGCCATATTTATCCTCCATTCACGAGAGAGCAAATTGTATCGCTATACTTTGGACAGGAAGTCCGCACTCGCTTGGGAGTTGCCTTTTTCAAGGTTTATTGGCCACTTGTCTTCCACATAAAGACAGAGGCGTCCCGTTAAGTGCCTTGCCCAAGGACACAACATGCGAACTTGCCGGCTTGTTCTCCACAACCTTCCCTAAATGCCGAGTGCCAAGCAGGGAAGCTGCAGATGCCATTTTTTAAAGTCTTTTGGTATGATAGTGTTTAACACATCTTTAGAATTGACCAATCACAAACGACCAAGAGTCATGTTTTTAATACATTGTTGAAATTGACCTGTTACAAATATTCAATGGCAAAATACATTCCATGGTTAAAATTCTGTTGATGGCAAAATAGCCTTATATTTACCTTTAACATAGTAAAATTTACCAATACATTTTCTTTGCTAACTAAATGTAAAAAGAAAGCTTACGCAAATGGTTGCATCTTGTGATAACATTAGATAATCTATCAACTTATTAATTAAGTGTTATTACTGTTTTTTAATTGCTGAATTCCATTGGTTAACATTGTCGTACTGTAGATTTCAATGTGTTTTGAAACATGTGTACAAACTACATAAAACGCAAGCAAATGAGGATTGGGCAGTCATCACAATATTAACCCCAGGTTATGAAATGAAATTTATTCCAGTTAAAAACACCTCAACAGTCTGTTTCGCCTAAGGCGGCTCGTCAGGAGGTAGTTCTAAAACACAACACTGGCATAAGATGAAGTCCAACAATAATAAATAAATAGAAATAGAAATTAAATTATATAGAAGGCTCGAAACTTAAGGGAAGGTAAGCTCTACAGATCTGCCTTACTCAAGCGCTGCTCACTACGACTGGCAGGTAGATGATGTTGTTGTTTTGCGCATTGGCATTAGTAAGGCGGGAAGTTATATAAGTACATATTTTACAAAACATGTTGTCTTGCTTTTCTTCCACCCTCAAATACAAGACAGATATTGCTGCAATAATTGTGATATATTTTGGTCATATGTTGTTTCCATACGTTATACATGGTTATACATTATTTCATATTTTATTTATATATAGAAGCAGATTGCCAAAAGCAGTGGAAAGCTTTAAGGGAAAAGTTTAGACGAAAAAACGAAAAAAATAAGACCAAATCTGGTGATCCAGGCTCAGTCTCAAGACCCTGGAACTTATATCGCACAATGTTATTTCTAAAACCATTTGTATCAGGAAGAAAGTGAGCTGTGTTCAGTCTATTTGAAGAAATGTGTGATCAGCTTTATTTGCTTAAGCTTGGCTTTTGCTATTATGACCTAATTTTTACTATCGGGTTTCAACATTATGGTCTATTGTTAGCTTAGCTTGTGCTTCACTCATTGTTATGCGTTGCAGCTTCACATAATGTGTAGTGCATGATGTTATATCTTAGCATCCTAGTGTTTGTTGTATTGCACAAACCATTCGTTCATTTTCAGTTAAAACATTGCTAAGCTGACAATGAGGGATCTCTTCTTACTATTGTAGTTTCACTAATTTGATAGATGAGAAATATATCTCATTGGTGGCAGTACAATCAATTTTAGCGTCTGAGTTTAACTTACAAATAATTGAAGTAGTTTAAGAATGAAGCCAAGTAAGCTCGGAAATTTTTATTTGGCAAAAAATGAAGTATTTTGTTTCAGCAAGTCAAGCATCTATGCATTTGATTGACAGGAGTTGTAATTTTTTAGACCCAAAATAAATGGAGATAGTCAATTAAGTGGTTTTAGCACTACCACAAAAAGATATGCAAGTGTAAGAAATAAACTGGCATATAATTTTGAAGCTTGAGAGTGAAAAAAGGTCTCGGTAAGAGCTTAGGCAATTAAATTCCGTTTTGTTTTGTTTTTTATTTAGACTAGACCATTATATGTAAGGCAATCCTTCCACCTATTTAAAGTATAGAGTTTTCCAAGTTAAGATTGACAACTTCTGCTGTTTGCTTTCAATTTTTTACTGCTACTTAGAACCCACCATGCAGGAGAAGTCTTTAGTAGAAAGTGCATTTATGAAGGGCATAGCAATATGACTGGAGGATCAGAGTGTTGAGCTTACCGCCATTTGGTTATGAACGTGTTATTAACTGTGTGTAATTATCTAGGCTATGTGGCACTCCCCAAATATGTACAACCAGCGTGCCCCTCTTTCTCAAAATTGTTGGGTCCGCTTCTGTCGGTATGTCTGCTTATAATCTGTTTTTATTTTGTTGATGTTAAGGACTATTTCCAACATGTGGGAAGAAGAGAAGCCGCTTCTGAGTACAGTGTTGCATACAGCGGTTAATAACGATCAAGACAGCTTCAACATCTTGATAGATGATAGCCATAAAAGTATATTTCCATCCACAAGTTCAAATTCATCGAAACTCGAACAAAAAAGCGATTGCATTGATTTAAGTATGTTTGTGTGAAAAAACGTTGATCGTTTTGGTATGCTATGCTTTACATATTTCTTTAATTTTTTTTATTTTTTAGCACCATCTGCAACAAAAAAGCAAAGAAAGGTGAGATGCAACTATTTGGTGAAACCATACAGGATGTGGTCAGCATGCTTAAAAGAGAACAAAGTAAGATGGAGTATTTTACTCCTTAAAGTACGCTGAATATCAGTACTGTCTTGTCTGCTTTCATGATATACGTGTTCCATTAAGTGCTAAAAAGGGTGTTCTATAAACATATTGTGTGTTAAAATTTCAGGGCATGCTTTTATCATTTTTGCCTAGTGTCTTCATTCCGCTTAGTTGTTTTTTTGTTTTATTTTGAAGGATACTTTATGTAAAATTGAATTCTTTGCAGAATATCGGTACTTGTTTAGTAATTGTTGTGTAGCTGTACACTATCTTATAACTCCGTGCATTACATAGAAAACCACAAAATGATTAAAACAAATTTATTTTTTAAAACTCTTTTGCCAACTATAACTTAAAAATTCAAATCTCCAATATGTCTCCAAACTCGAAAGACGCAAATCTCGAATTAATTAAAAAATCCCCAATCTTGAAAAACGAAAATCTTGAATTGATTGAAAAATGCCAAACTAAACTACATTACCCACTTATTTGCCAAAGGGTGCGCAAGAAACTACAACATGATTTAAAAGGCAAAATAATCAACAACGTAAATTAAAATGAGGTGATGTTACCTAACTTAAAGGTAAAGTAAAAATAACGCATGAATAAATTTATACAAAACATTCAATAACTTAACTAACAAATAAATCCAAAGGAAGTAGTTCCGACGGTTGCACAGAATATTGTGTCATGGAGCGGTTTTCAACTGCGCAACAAATTCTTATTTTTAAGATATTTACGAAAATGGAGATTATGCGACGCAAAATTCGATGCAATGAAGTGGTCGGGATGTCCAACTGCGGCAAATTAATTTTTTGACTCACAGTGACACTGTCTTGCACAAGAACAAGCTGTTCCTCGGATCGACTAGAACGTTTCGGCTCAGGCGATTTCGCCGTTAATACTGAACTAATTGTTTCAAACTTTGTCATTAGTCTGCGTCCAATAGACCCGCACGGTGCTTCATTTCTTCCAAAAATGACTTGGAATTTTCGCACTGTGCGTCGTACATTTTCCATTTTCGTAAAATGTCTTTAATGAGAACTTGTTACGCAGTTGAAAACCGCTCCATGACATATCTTATGCCACAATTACTAAACAAGTACTGGTATTCTGCAAGGAATTTAATTTTACATAAAATATTCTTTAAAATATGACAAAGAACAACTAATCACAGTGAAGACACTTGGCACAAATGATAAAATGTCCTGAAATTGTAACTCAATGCGTTCGCCGAATTTGAATTCGGCCGGCTTTATGGAACACCCTATATCAACGCGATCTTCCATTTAGCTACGCAGTAGACAGGACCTCTGCCATACAGTTAAGTCATCTTCATTGACATTTAATCTTTCAGTCGCTTTGATCCTTTACCAAGGCAATTTAAAGTTTTTTTTGTAAATACATTTCATTTTTTGGCACCTAAAAATGGTATCAGGGTAGTTATCCCTTGGACATTTACTCCCGGTCTCTTGGGTTAAGGGTTGGAGTGCCTAGGGGAGGGGGTATATGACTGGATGTATGTGACAGAAGGTAAATGTCCTGAACCCCTAAAAACGAGGTGTCGCTGCTGTTTCTCTTGGACCGCTTTAAGCCATTTTTTCGTTTAGGCCTACCATTTTGCTTGTGTAACTGGTGACGTTGCTGAAGCTGTTCTCTAATGTCAGGTAGTGAAGCAGATGCAGTGGACAAATTTTATCATTCTATAGCTGCTGAATCCAAAGCTCTTCCAAAGTTAAAGAGGCCTGGAACTGCAGCGAGAAATTCTTGAAGCAACATTAAGAAAAACAAGCGAATGCCATTAATTTTTTTACAGCTTGTGTAGGGGAAGGTGCCATTAGTTGAGCCAATTTTTTTTCTTTTCCCTCTTCTCGCCTAACCCAATAGATTTGCGCTTCAGCAAAGATATTTTTAAAAATCGCGTTTTTGTTTATTTTTGTGGAAACACAAACATGGTAGAGTATCATTTCCCAGAGCGTTGATTGTGGCTGCCATCGTCACTAATTCGCCTCGTTCTCGCGGTGTCAGAGATCCAACCGGTTGAAAAAAGAAATTTACTAAATCTGTAGTGAGAATACAGGCTATAGTTCAATAGGATAACAAATTGGCTAAGAAATAGCAATAGGACTACAAAATGGACAATCGAAAATTCGCTTAAAACATTGTGTAGACTGCAAATATGCCCTAAAACTCGGATAAGCTGGAAACCTCAACAAAATGTACGGGTACCAAACTTTATATTTAGTTATCCAATGAAGCTTTGACAATATATTAACAAGTCTAATGTTTAGTGAAGTTGGCTTACCTGTTTTTGACCACGGCGTGGAAGAACTTTTTTTAAAGTCTGCACGGTAGAGCAGCCAGTTTCATCTATCGTATATTGTATATTTGTCCAGGATCAAATTTGTGTTTCCCCATAACAGAGTACAAATTATTGAAGTAGATGGACACATTTGTCTTGTTAAAGGCTGTTGCTCTTGCCTCAGATGTTGCTTCTGGTACTCCATGATAAGTTATGGCGATGCCTAAACTCACGCAACCATTTTTTGCCAGCCATTTGTCGGTACTACACCTTTCAGGCATTTTAATACTATTTTAAATGGCGTATTTCTATGGTAGTATTCTGACTTAAATGGGTGTTAAACCATAAAATCGGTTGCAAAGGTCGATGAGATGTTGAGCCAACTCGCTTTCAATTGTGTTAGTAGATATTTTTTCTGTGTGAGGAATAACCCAATAGTGGCGTCATCTGTGCACTTATCGGCTACTTTTTCAAGATACCTTTTTAAAATTATTCGGTTGATCCCATGCTTTTCTAATGAAGTTTGTTTTTCTTAATATCTATCGCAGCATTATAAAATACCAGAAATGGCACCTTTCATCGTTTGGCCATTGAAACTTGCTAATTTAGATTATCCATGCCATTTTGGGTAACCTTTCGAATAAAAGATTTACTATAACTGTATGAAAAATAATAACCACATTTGAGCCGCATGGCTCAATTATGGAATCATGCATCTCTCGCATTAAAATTATAATTATGCCATTCCTGTTAACTAAGTTTTAGCTGCATAAAGTCACTAATTAATAAGCAAGTTAACGCTACTATTTTCGTGTCTTCTTCTACTGTACTTTCCAGGACAATCAAATCAACTTTTTTCCAAAAAGTTGGATTTTTGTTGTAAAAACAACTTGATGCTGAATTTTTTGCTTAGGTGACAGCAAGACGAGGCTAGCACGAAAAGGCCTAGTCATACATGTTAGGGCTACAGTTCAGAAATTTAACTACGAGAAAAGAAAAAGGCAATGGATCAGCTATGGAACCGGTTCAACTAATGTCACCTTCCCTTTTTGACTTAGGAATTTTCAAACGTGAAGTTATTAAATGATATCCACAAGATTAGACTTGTAACAAAATAAGTGAAGGCAGAGGCAGCAGGGTGTTTCATATTTTTTTCGGTTTCAAAATCTAAAATATCCGAGGTCTTTTATGTGGTAGGTTATAACTAAGAAGTAACAGCTAAAATTCATTGTGTGGCAAGTCATAAATGCATTTTCGGTTATCCGAAAGTATAAGCTTGATGTATTTGCGCCAGTACCTTAAAATCATGGCAATAGCATGAACAATAAAACACCACGTAAACTATTAACTGCGCAACCATAATCTAGTCTCTATGCGACAATAGTCCACATTTAACATAAGTCTTTGGATGTATTTTTGTTATCCAAAAACGAATCAGACGGGATACTGAAAGCAACGAACGGTCAAGCAGTTTTAAAAAGCTAATAAACCACAGAACAAATTTCTAATCAACTCTCTGTGTCAAATTATCTTGCCAAGAAATAGATCCTTCTGGTGGACAAAAATAGCGGGAAAAGCTTCCCGGACATTGCTTGCTGTTGAACTGTACGAACGACCAATACGCCGCATCGACGTTAGTTGCGTTGTTTGATTATTACAGCTCTGAATTTTTGAAGCAATTTCCGTGTATTGAGAACCAACTTCACGTCTTGAAAAATTATGAATTACTACAGCTGCAACATGTTTTGTTGTCAGCATGAGTGGACGATGAAAACAACGGAAACAAGAGGCCAAAATTCCAAAAGCATTTTCCACTATACGCCTCGCCCGTGAGACGATAGTTGAAAATAATTTTTTCACGCGTTAAATTTCCACTAAGGTAGGGCCTCATTAAATTTTGAAGTAAAGGAAAGGCTTCGTCCCCTACAAAGACGTAAGGCAGGTTAGGCGAGGCAGATCCTCCTAATGGTTCCGGAGGAGGTATGGGAAGTTGTTGTGCCTTCAGCTTTCTACCAAAGAGTGAATTGGCAAAAACACCACCGTCACTTTGTCGACCGTATGCTCCAATGTCCACGATTACAAACTTGTAGTTTGCATCAACAACACTAAAATATTTTAATAGTTAAAGAACAACAATCCGGAGTTTTTAGGAGCTTGTATCATAATGTGCTTCCCATCAAGGCTCCCTAAGCAATGTGGAAATTGCCACAATTCTTCAAATTCCTTAGTAATATGCTTCCATTTGCATTCATCCGGAAGTGGCATCACATCAGGCTGTAATACGTTCCACAGAATTTCGCATGTTTGGGGAACAATTTTCGACACGACAGACTTGCTCATCCGGTAGGACGCAGCAATTGTATGATATGTATCTCCAGTTGCCAAAAACCTAAAATGAGAGAGAATGTTATTTAAAAAACGCAACTGCTTTGTTTAGTGGCTTTGCGATTGTGGAAGTGATCACATAAAATATCAAAAAAGGAGTTGACGACCACTCAGTTTTTCATGCTTCTACTCTTGAAAAATAAGCCTTATAAAAAACGTTATAAAATATGCTTCTGTGCAAGCAAGAAAACTTACCGCGGAGTCACAGCCAACCTTTCAGCAGGAGATATTGCGTCCTTCCTGTACAAGTCGCACGTTTGCAATTGGTGTTCAATTTTTAGAACTTTGTCAAATATTTCTGGAGTCATGCGAAAAGACGTGTAAAACGCCGATTGGCGAAGCTCTCTTATGTCTCTAACCAATTTATGATACTCGCCTGCAACAAGTTGTAACTGTTTTTTGTTCATTTTATTGCTTTTCCCGATGTCTCCCGTGCTCTTTCTCAAATACGACTTAGTTTAAAAGTACGGTACACCATTTATTTTCATCTAAAGAACACATGTAAAAATACACAGTGGGCTACTTAGCTTTCCACCTTCATCCATTAAGGGCTCTTTAAAATAGTGGGCCCTTTCCTGAAACCTTGAACAACTTTTGCACAAAAAATTGCATACCCACTACACAAAATTGTCATTTACATACGATCGATGAGTCAAGTTTATTTGTTGCTTGGATCATATATACTTAAAAATAATAAACACGGGTACAAGAAAGGCACAATTTACTGAATTCGTTTGCCATGTTTAGGTACTTATTTTGCACTTGGCTAGTGGGCTTTCTCAACTCATGAGCTGCGTGCCTCGCCCCAGTAAACCCCTAAAAACATGGGTATTGGGCGGCCGCCCCGTCTGACTTCTATTGGTGAACCTGCCAATCAGTAGGCTACAAGTTTGACGTACCGGCATTAGCTTACGTAATGACCTACCTTCATTATTCTTTGTTCTTTTTTCCACCAGAAGATGCACCCTATATTGCCTAGGTCTACGCCTTCGTGGGGAAAACAGCAATATGGATTGTGTTATCTTGTATTGGTACAAAAACGAAAAAATTATCAAAATTACTAATTTCAACCTTATTTTTCGACTTAACCTTTTTGTAAATAGGCTACCCTATAATCTAAATTGTAAGTAGAAACTTGTTATAAATGATTTTTAGATGAAACTGCAGTAAATCAGCTAGGACATAGCCTATCCTAAACTACCGGCCTATTTAAAATGCTAATATAAGCCTGTATAGTTGCCTACCTACTGTTATTCTACAGCAAACAACATATTGGCTCTAAATTCATCTCAAGCAAGATCGTATTTTACTTACTGCTATTAAAAAACGCGGCATAAAACTAGGCGATCAAATCGTAACCATTCGTAACAGCGCTTATAAAAATTGATTTCTTGTGCGTGAGTAAGTTTTGTTAATTATCGCTGTAAACCAGGCTTATCTCTTTGAAATTCTCTCCTAAATTGTCTTTGCACTTCAACTGCATTGTCACACTTCCAGTAGTATTTTAGAATAAATTTTGTTTCTTCGAAGTTAAGTCTGACTGTCATTTTTTTACTCAGGGGTTGAATCCGCAAAAAAATACAAACAGTTTAGTTATTGGCTATTTACAATTATTTAAAATGTAGTCAAAATGCTGTGAAAAAACAATAAACTGTTATTTGTAAATATTTTTACACATTTAAAACAATAAAATTCTAATAAAACACTACGTTTACAATTATTTTTAATGTGTATACATCTTCTTGGGACACCCTGTATATATAATAAAATGAAATTTATTCCAGTTAAAAACACCTCAACAGTCTGTTTCGCCTAAGGCGACTCGTCAGGAGGTAGTTCTAAAACACAACACTGGCATAAGATGTAATCCAAAATTAATAAATAAATAGAAATTAAAGGGAAGGTAGGCTTTACAGATCTGCCTTACTCAAGCGCTGCTCACTACGACTGGCAGGTAGATGATGTTGTTGTTGCACGCATTGGCATTAGTAAGGCGGGAAGTTATTGAAGCGTGAAAAAAGTTAAAGGTAAACAAAACGATGGCAAAAGTTAAAAAATAGAATAAAAACAGAAGGTAAAAACAGTGCACAAATGAAAAACCATGAATAAAAGGTTAGTATTAATTAATGTTTTTCAACTTGAATTTGGTCCGGTGTCTGCATTTGGAGATGAACTCAGATCGTTTGTTTAGGAGCATATGTTGGTCAGCTTGTGAGATGGCCAGTTTTTCGGCTAGGCAGAGGTTACAGCGCTTGGCGCCACTTTTGAATGCAGCCGCTTTGCATATGATGGACCAAGATATGAGCGGTTCGATTCCTCTGTTCTAGTAGTGCCACACAGCTTTGGAGAGTTCTGTAGCATTCATCTTTTGTTGGTTTTTAAATGATGAACGGTGGTTGAAAAACCGGGCTTTAAACTCGGTCTCACAAGTCCAAAATAGTGCCGTGTTGGGATGTTTGGAGCTGTGATGGAGGCTTTGTACACAATTGATTTGATTCAGCATTTGCTGTTAAGCAGGCATTCGGATTTGGTTCTGCAGTTGCACGGCATCTCGTCGGTGTTGGCGATTGGGTATGTTAGCTTATTGTTGTGGCTTTTGATGATGCATGCCATGTTCGGCATGCAGCTGTAGCAGAGTTTGACGTTAAATTTGTTGCAAATTTTGTGGAGGCGGTTGTTTGGGGGGAAGTGCTTGTTGATGAGATAGAACTTTTTGCCAATATTTGTTTTGACTTCAATGTTGTATGGGGGATTGAACCAGGTGATGTTTCTCTTTCTTGTTATTGTGTTCTCTTCAAGTAATAGTGACGTAACAACCTGTTTCCATTGTTACGTCTCTATTACTCTCATACCAGCCTCCACAGTTCTTAGTTACCAAGATGAGTTTATTGTTTGCAAGAGAACCAGTTGATTATTCTTTAGTATAGTTTCTGTTGGCTACCATACTATTTCTGATTACTCCCCCTGAACAACCATAAGTAATACTGCATTCTCTGTTTGTTTTGGATTCATTTTTCGTTTTTTTTTTGCAGAAATACCTGAGGAACCTTAACGGCAAAACAGGCTGTAGTATTTTTGCTAATAAAGATATATATTAATTTGCTCTAACTGTTTTTGATATTGAGCACTCTTAAATATTTTGCCGAGTCTATTATATATATACTTAATCTCTGAACAGCTGCTGTTTCTGCCTTTGTGGCATCATCAGTGTAGCACAGAGCGTTCTGGCATGCACTATCAACCGAAAGGTTAATATGTGCTGGAAAAACCGTTTCGTTTGTGGTATGTAACGATTTCTCCACACCGCATCACAGAGTGCTCAAACTGCACAAGCAGTGAGCTACGGATATTTGCAGCCTGATATAGGTGTTTACAAATCCATAGCTAGATCAACACAATGAGGCATTAATATATCCATTAAGTTGACACATAGTCACCCTAACATTATATTAATATATCCATTAAGTTGACACACAGTCAACTTGACACACTTTTTTGAAGGATGTCTTCCTAAATCAGATGCAATAACTTTAAGGTATTATGTTGTTATTAAAATCACAAATTTAACTATTTTTCGATAAAGTTAAAAAAACAGGTTTTCATTATTATATTTTGAGTCTGAAGCTGCTGTGGCTTTAAGGTAAACATGTCGACTTAAAACAAATGTTTGAAAAAAGTCTTCCTAACTCAGAAAATTATTCTTATATGCAGGGTGTGGCAGAAGTAACGCCCTTTTTGTTATTTGGGTTTTCTAGTTGCTGCTTGATTTCCTCCTTATTTAAAAAATACACCATTTGTGTATCTGAGTTTTCTAATCAATAATTGGTTCCTTTGTAGTTTAAAACTTGTTATGTCTAAATATACGAGGTGTGTCATAAAAGTTCTAGGACTGAGGTCACAATAATTTTGTTTTTAATTTAATCAAAGAATTATGCATTGTCCCCTTCAAAGTAGTCCCCCTTAAGTTTAATGCAATTTTCTATTCTTCTTTTCCATGTATCGATGCACTACTGGAATGACTCTTTGGGATTCCCCAAAGCTCCTTTATTACAGCATTTTTAATGGCATCCGTGCTTGAAAAATGTGATCCTTTAACTCTTTCGCTCCCGCGATCATAGATTGATGATCTCGTGTTTTCAGTGTTTCCCTCAAATTTTTCAAATTGAGTTACAAAATTAGTTTACTAAAAAATCAATTTGTTACTTTACTTTTCATCCGATTTTCATAAAATTTTCAAAAGATCATGCTTATTTACTCACGCATCAGAAGATGTATAATTTGTGCCCTGATTCTTGGATTTTTATACCCAAAAATGGTTAAAATGACCAAGAACCTAGTTGCAGACGACAAAATCTGCCAAATTCTCAGCAATATCCAACTACGCTAAAATCAAATTGAGATTACATCTTTACCACATAACCAAACCTTTTATCATTAACACAGTCTGAAAACTACTCTTTTGGGGCATCATTTGACAAAATTTCAAGCGATAATAATAAATTTTACTTTTTTAAATTTCCAAATTTTTTAGGGGTCTCAAAAACCCCCAAACAAATTTGAATGATAAGTAGATAAAAGTAAATTTAGTGCATAAAAAATATGATATGTTCCTAAATACCGGTCTCATTTGAAAGCTTAGGAAATTTGCTTTCCAGCAATATGTAACTTTAAATAGTTTAGACTAAGTGGTATATGATATTTACTGATCAAAAATGGGTACTGTACATCATATCAGTTCAAACCCTCCTGAAATTTTTTGACTTACCTTCACTAAATTATAATTTTTAGAAAAAACTACACCCTTTAAAATGACAAAATAAATTGCAAATATTTCACCACTAAAGTTGTCATTTCGTGTCAAGTTTCCAAGGAGACAGAAACTGAAATACAAGTTTAAAAGCTAGTACAAGTTTGGCTTCTCTAAATCAAAGTTTGCTGTATCCTCCTTGGTTCTCAAGAAATGGGAAGGGTGTAAACAAGCGGCTGTTTCATTGTCAGTGACAGCATATTCTATTTAAACTTGATATTTTCTGAATCTTGAAGAAATTCCTTGTTCAAAAATACATAATGTTACATGGTTTAGGCTAACCTCTAGCAGATAATGACTGATCATATTTTAGGTACTAAATTTAACTACCAAAATTTGGTACTGGTTGGTACCGGTCAAAAAAAAGGTCATGGGCCTCAGAAAGTAGCAAATTGTAGAAAACCTAGGCTCTTAGGTAAGTTTTGACTGATGTACCTTGAAAGCTTATTTCCATAGCATCATCTTGCAACCATTTCTAAAGAAATGGGTAGAAAATAAAATCTGTAGTGATCTTTGAGGTGAGGGTATCTCTTTAATTTCGAAGACAACTCAGCCCCAGTTGGGGGGGGGTTAATTTGCATAAAATTTGCATATTCAAAAAAAATTTTTTTGTTTTTATTATATTTGAAATTCTCAAGAAATGTAGATTTCAACGATATATAACACTTAATGTAGAAGTAAACAGCTGAGTAATGATTTACAAACAAACTTAGGGTATTTTATGATGATTAATTATGATTATGACAAATTTTGACAGTTTTTCGCACTGCCACCTTACGGACATTTTTTTTCGCAATGCCCGCAGGAGCAAAAGAGTTAATGATATTTTCAACCTTGGGAAAAAAGGAAAAAGCCACATGGAGCAATTTGGAATCACTTCAGAAAGTTCTAATTTTATTAAATTAAGAATTATTGTCAATAAAAGCAACTAAATTTAGTTTTTCAAGTCTTGAATGAAGCTTGTTAGTGAAGACATCTACTTGCAAATTATTCATGCTTCTTGTCATTAATTTGCTTAAAGAATATTTTTTGATATTGAAATTGCAAAAAAAATCAAAAATTGTTTATCTTATACAATAAAATACCCCATGTTGTGTAAATTTTATATAAAACCGGCAGATGTGGTCTTATAACAGTTGCAATGTAGGTCTAGTCAGCTGATTAATTAAACCCATACATGAACAGCTTGAAAAAATTATGGCATAGTTTCTGGTCATGCTCTATCCCAGATGGCAATTTCTCAAAAAGTTTGAGCAGAATTTGAAATATAGAAAACTAATTTAAATCATCAACTGAGAGCTTGGAAGATAGCAAAATAACCTTGTTGTTTTAGAGCACCGAATAACCACCCACACAGTGATGCAAGCTTTAGCTTGATAACAACTGTTTTCTTGGTCAATGCCCTCTCTATGAGCACTTAGCTGGCAGTGAGACAAAGAGAGATCCAGTTTTTTAAATCCGGTTTTGTCTGCATTAACACAGGTCACCAAATTCACCTCATGCTTCTCAACAGTTTGTAAACACCATTACACCACTTCACTCTGTCAATGGCATCCTCCCTTTTCAGTCCAATCTAATTGGTATGCTCCTCCACTTGTCTCTTTCATGTCATATTCGATCGCCCATGCCCACTTCTTTCTGCCACTTCAAAATCCAATGCTCTTCTCAAAACATGCCCATACCAATGCACTCCACTCACCCTGGCTAGTCCGTCCAAAGTATCTTTTAAACCTAGCAAACTCCTTAAGTTCTTGGCTCTGTCTTTTCTCAATGATCTTAACTCCACAAATTGCTCTCATCATGGCTTTTTCAGTTCTTCTCAAAATTTCCATCTCATTCTCCCTTAAGACACCACGTATCACTACCATACAGCATTGCTGATCTTAAGCAACTCTGATAAATCCTTCCTTTCATTTTAGACAAAAGCTTTCTCCCATAAAGTAACTCCCCACATTCTCCAAATTTTATCCATCCAATTCTCATTCTTGCTGTTCTTGCTGCTGCTCTACTTCTACCACTGGTGTTCTACCTGTCCCCTAAATAACAAAAGCTATTCACAAAATCAACCTGGTTGAAAAATGATAATTCTTCACCTGGTTCCACAATTTCTTCCTTTGTGTCAATACATAGTTCACAAACAAAGCCTTTTGCCAGAGTTGAAATCACCCTTTTCATTTTCACGCATCTACCATGTACCCATTTACCACACTTTGTACACATCACCAAATTTGCCACCACCCTCTTGCCACACTTGGCACATGGATCAACTTTACCCTTGAGTACCTCACCTTTTGAACTACTCACCATTTCTTTGGTATTCTTGAAGTTTACCTTCAGCCCCTTGCTTTCAAACGCCTCTTTCCATTTTAAAAACTTCTCTTTCAAATTCTCTATTCTCTCACTCATTAAAACAAAGTCATCCACTTACAAAATTTCATTCATCATTCCTTCTCTTGCATTTTCCGAGATTACATCCACTGCAATTGCAAAAAGCAGAGGTGACAACACTGATCCTTGATGTACACCAACTTGCACCAAAAATTCTTTAGATGACTCAAATCCCCCTTGAACTTTTGTTTTTGCCCCATGATAGAGGTTCATAACTGCTCTTACAATTACTTCTGGTAAACGTTTCTTTCTCTTTGCCCACTCCATCACCTTTCTTGGAACTCTATCAAATACCTTCACAATATCCACAAAACACATGTACCACTTTTTTTTTCTTATCCCTATATTCCTCTAGCATTCTTTGCACTACAAACAATACATCTGTCGTTCCTCTTCCAGGCATAAAACCAAACTGCATTGAATCAATATTTACTAATT
The DNA here is from genome assembly GCA_963675345.1 of Trididemnum clinides. NCBI lineage: Eukaryota > Metazoa > Chordata > Ascidiacea > Aplousobranchia > Didemnidae > Trididemnum > Trididemnum clinides. Next base: position 2,316,289 of record OY776287.1, on the reverse strand, counting down.
TTCGAATTCTTCTCTCCAGCACTCTTTCAACAATCTTCATGGCATGCTCTGACAGCTTTACCTCTTTGTAAGTATTGCAGATTCTTACATCTCCCTTTTCCTTGAAAATTGGTACCGGTACACTTGTTTGCCATTCATCTGGCATTCCTTTCCCATCTAATACACATTGGCAAAGTTACACCATCACACTAACCGCTTCTTTTCCACTAGCAGATATCATCTCTGCACATACTTCCGAGGATCCAGCTTTTCCTGGTTTCATCACTTTTATTGCTATTGCCATTTCTTTGCAGGTAACATTTTTAATAGGTTCTTCTACCATACTAGCTGCGGTCACGTGGTCCCAGTTAATCTCTTTATTCAAGAGATCCTCCATGTCATTTTTCCATACTCTTTTTCTGCCTTTTTCATTGAAACCTAACCTTCCGTTTTTTCTAAATTCACCAGTGTATGTTATTTGGTTTTTTGTTCAATTTTGTTAACTCTTTGTCAGCTTCTTTCCTCATAGAATTACCAACCATTTTTTATGTTCAATTTTTGATATTCTTATGTCTAGCCTTGTTTTCCTCTAATCAATTTTGGCACATCTTTTCATATGCCACTTTCTTTTGTTGCATTGCTTCCTTCACCTCTTCAATCCACCACCATGCATATCCATGGTTTTTTCTACCTTTCTTCTTTCCACATACTTCATCACAAGCTTGCAGCATACTATTTTTAAAAGTACTCCATAGATTGGGTGGATCAACATCAACCAATTCCTTGACGTTTTCTTGAAATCTTGTTTTCCTTCAACTTCCAAACCCTCCTAATATTTGTTTGTTCTTCACTACTTTCTTTTGTCTATGTCTGTTATTACTAGCCGATGTTGCAATTCCCATGGGATGGCTTTCACGTCTTACAAATACTTTCTATTGTTTTTACCAATCAACACAAAATCATACCCATGCTGAATGTTATTTTTCTCTGCTCCTTCTTTTCAAACCATGCATTTACCACGCACAAAACCTTTTCATCACAAAACTTAAGTAGTCTTCTTCCCTCAACATTTCTTTTTCCAATTCCATACCCACCATGCATACCCTCAAAACCATCAATCCATCTCCCAACCTGTCCATTGAAGTCTCCCACACCAAGAACCACTTCACCAGGGTTTTGCAAATCCGAGTCACTTGCTATGTCATTATAAAATTGATCTTTCTCGCACTCTGATCTTCCAACCAGTCATTATAAAATTGATTTTTCCAACCTGGGGAGCATATGCACATATAACTCTTATAACTTTCTTCTAAAAAACCAGCACCATTGCCATCACTCTGTCTCTTTTTGTCCGAACTTCTGTTACCTTTTTGCAAAGTTCTTCTTTCACTAAAATTCCAACCTCTTCTACTCCATCATTATTTTCACACCATCACAGCATATATCTCCTACCTCTGCAACCAACAAATCGAGCTCCTTGCCCTCTACATCTTACTTCTTGTAGACAGCATATATCCACTTCTCTCTTTCTTAACTGTTTACACACTTCCGTACCTCTTCCACAAAAACTTCCAACACTCCAACTTCCAAATCTTACCACAAATTTCTGTAACCTGGAGATTCTTCTACCCCCTGTCCATTAAGTGCTGCCAGGGACTGGGGGCCAATTCTTTAACAAACTCTTTCATGAGGTAATTTTTAGAGCTTTGTTTTCACGAAGAGCATGCCCTTGCTTACCTCCAACCTCAGCTTTTAGACATGAGGGGGTCCCCAACCTTAGTTAACATAGGCTGGTACCAAAAAGTCATGCTGGGTGAACAGTTTAATTGTTCTATCCCAGTGAAACACGAGTGACTATGTGATAATTTTGACATTTAGTCAATTGCACAACATTGTTCAGGGTACGACATCATTGCATATAATCATCTTTTTTCTTTTTTGAGTAAGTCGAACCTTTTTGTGTAATGAATGTAATTTTAAATAAAAATATGTTTGCTAAAAGATTATATGCTATTCAAGCTATTCTAAAAACTACTGTAAAAAATTGACAAAATTCTCAATAACTTGAAACTACCAATCAGATGGTACCTTTCAAATACGACTTAAGTACCTAAATGTTTCTACCTGCAATAACTTCTTCTGTTTTGTAGGATCAAACTCTGCACAAGCTGCTTCCAAGCATTCCTCTACAGCATATTCAAGTTTGCTATTATCCACCAACATACGTAAATATTCATCAGCTTTCTCGCTTTCTTGCTGAAAAAATTAAATTGCCAAAAAGGATCAAATGTACAAAAACTTACAACTTACACTGTACTCCTCTGTTGCATCATAAAGCAAAGCACCAGGGGCCATGGAGCCAATTTTGAACATTGAATAGACAGCATCTAAAATATAGAGATAAAATGAATTATTTGGAATTTAAACTAACAGCGTTGCAGACTTGATAGAATTTTATTGAAGTTCAGGTTACAGTTGATATAGACTCCCTAAGTTTGAGTTGTGTATGCAATATCAAATTACACAGAATTCAAGCCGGACAAACTTCTCAGTAGATGTAATATTTTATGCAACTTCTAAGATGTCCAGATGCAACAAGGGGGCTAGATAATCAGACTTGAACAGTACATTTTGAAGAATTGATCAACGTAGGCCGCACATCTCAAAGACTGCAGGATAGAATGAAACAGCACACACCAAAAGCAATAAGAAATCAAACTCAATTAGATCAAGACTTATTTCAATCCAATGCTACCAGTACTTTGGCAGTAGAACAACACCTCCTCAACAATGAAAAATGCGCCTCTTACTACGATGACAACCAATTTTCTATTTTGGCTAAAGGAAGAACACTTTTTAATTTATCAACCTTGGAAGCAACTTTAATCAAATTGCCTAAACCAGAGCTTTGTCACCAGAAAGAATTCGTTTACACACTACAATTATGTCATTAATTTGGACTCAACAAAAGGTCTGGTTGTCTACCAATCAGAACGTTCCAACATTTTCACCAACTTCAATCACTATAAATACCTTGCCATCAACCCCAGGCTTCATTCTAGCAATAATTCCTGAAGAGAGCTGGATGAAAACGTCAGAGTGTTTACTTATTCTTTTTAAAGGAGTACAATGAAATGGTTGATAACAAAAGCTTTATTTAAATTTTGTACCACTTCTCATCTTTTGCGGTTGTTTACAACGACAAGGGATTCAGAGCTGAAAAAATTCACTACTCAGCTGTACAGAAAGCTGTGCAATTAGCTTCACTTATTCGTGGAGGAAGAATTTGCTGACATGCCCATGGAAGACGTGAATGAGTTAATAGACTGCCACTCCAAACCACTGACCAATTAAGACTTGGAAGCCATGACAAAGTCTGCAAGCAAAAAAGAAGAGGAGGAAACTCAGTAACAAGTCGATGAAACTGTTGAGCAAAGCAGATGGCCATTAGAAGGTTTAGCTGAACTATTTGACCTAATTAACATGGTGAAAAAGTGCTCACAGGGATGGGTGAACGATATGGTTCGGTCAGTGCAATTTTGCAATAAAGTTGATAAACTAATGACTCCATATAAGATGATTTTCGATAGGCAAAAGAGGCAGAGGCAGCAACATCCCATACCAATGTTTTTCCAGACTAGTACAAAAGAAAAGGTTCTGATGGCTAGTACTGTGGTTGAAGAAATAGTAGATAAAGAAGAGGGAGTCAATTCACCTTTCACAGAAGAAGTGGTGTCCCTAGAAAAGGCACCACCTTCTAAAGACATATAAAATGTCTTCAACTGCACAGTAGATGTCATCACTTCCTTCATCGTCATCATTTTTACTGTGCAACATATTCATCATCATCACCCAACTAGTACTTCCCTCTTCTTTTATGATTATTTTTTTGTTTGATATTAAGTGTTGCTTTTTTATTTTCTGTAATATTTTGTGTCATTTCTTAAAATTTGTTATTTTTTCGGCAATAGTGAACAGTATTGTAATGGGAGGGTTAAATAATGGAACAGGAAAGATTTTAAAAGTTTAAAACACACACATATATATGTAAAAATCGGTAATCCCACTTTGCAGATATTCACCTATTGCGGGGATCTTCGAACGCATCTACTGCGATAAATAAGAGATCACTGTACTGTAAAATTAGCTGCTACAGCAATTATGGTACAAGATCGTGTGTCTAAAATCTCAAAGGAAGATGCAGCAGCTTTGAATTGTACATCAAATCAGTGCCAAACTGTTTGCTGAAAACGAAAAGCTGAGTTGTTACATTTCCAATATATATTGATTTTGCAGCTTTAGTGGTAATTCTTAATTGAAAGGAACAAACAGCATCCATCTCTTTTATAACAACAGTTTTGATGATGATAAGTGAATCATCACTACTACAAAAAATGTGCAATAAAATTGGAAAAACCTAAGCTGATATTTTCATTTTGCAAATGCAACCTATCCAATTTGAAAGTAAACACTACATAATTTATTGTGCCTTTCTGAATGCATAGTTTTCTAAATTACACTAATATTTTTTATCTTTATGCAAATTTAATGTTTTTACTCATGTACTATTTCAGCTCTTGGCATTGTTACAATTGATGCTATAACATTTGCTATTGTGCCCATACATTTTTGTCAAAAAACACCAGAAGTGAATTTCAAAAATCAACAATTAACATCTTGCATTGCCTACACTAGAGCTGCTGAAGCACAAGAAGTTAATGTGGATAATTACGAATCAATGGATTTGAAAACTGGGTGAATTAAATCACAACTGCTGAAATTGCAAATAACTTCTTGCAACAGGGAAGATTTTCTATTGATATTCAAATCAAATTACATGCAATTGAACACAAAATTGAGTTGATCAATGACAATTCAGTTTGAGCAGAAATCAGCTGTAGCCATTGCCATATTCTATGCAGGAGAATCTAACTAGGAAACACACAATACGCCTAAACTTAGAATTGCACAAAAGTTAAAATTACTATTTGCAATTTTTATTGTCATTGCAAAAAAGGATGAAGCTAATTGCGAATGTGTTAATTCTAGGAACCTAGACAAACTTATGTCTACTGTTCTATAGCCTTAGGTTTCAAAGGTTGAAAACAAGCATACTTTTCTCAGATTAAAAAGTCAAGATTAAGCTTAGTAAAGATGTTGGCAAATTCCAGTAGCTGAAGCAGATATGCAAAAGACTGCTTTTATCACATTTGACAGGATTAAATTGGGATGAAAATTTTTGAAGCAACTTTGGCGTGTGGGATAGGAAAAATAGGCAAAATCCAGTAGCTGAAGCAGATATGTAAAAGACTGCTTTCATCACCCCTAATAGGATCAAATTAGGATGAAAAATTACAAAACAAAATTAGCATGTGAAATAAAAAAAATACTGCCTGGCATAGATAACATTGATCGTAATATCAATAAATTAATGATCTGATTGTGCATATGGATGAAAGGAAGAAGCATTGGCAAATACCAGCTAGATCTGTTATGGCATCTCTAGCAAGCCAATTTGATGGTCTAATTGTCGAAGTGTAAGTTTAATTCTGAATTAGTTAAATTTCTTGCACTTTATATTGATTGAAGGCAGTTGATATCAATAGAGTAGGTGTTGTTAAAGAGTGGGGCTGATACTTCTAGCTTTTTGAGCATAAGTCCTTAGTCCAAAGAATAGGACCCAAAAGGTAGTCATTGAACTCTACCAAGTGAATTTTCCAGTAGTGAAATCTTCATCTATCTGTCATTAAGGTACATGAAGGAGGATTTATCGCACATTGGTTGGTCAAATGAGGTGGCAGGCCAAGCCAGTGAATTTTGGTAAGATTATAATAATCACCGCTGTTTCAGAAGATTTGTGTAAATAATTCAAATTCTATTTGAATAAGAAATTAAAAATTCTTGTACATAACACAGTAACCAGCTTTGTATAACAAATTTTAGTTTTTTCTACCTATGCCTTTAGTACAGTATCAACAGTTTAGTTTTCAAATGAGCATTACTATAATGCAGTATTTTCTTCTATTGCATAGTTAGTTAGCCTCCTACATTTATTGCCCATTTTTAAGAATTTATAATTAGTTTTTTGTAATTATTTTTTAACCAGCAAATTTTTCAGCCAATGTGAAATAGTTACTGTGTTCCTTTTTTAGCATATTATAACTGGAGTAAGTTAATTAATGTGTTTTCTTGTTTTGGTTTTTTGTATAGAAATTAAAATTGTCTGTGTGAACAAAAAATTGATTTTTTGAGTAATAAGCTCATCTCATTTGGTGTATCATAATTTTATGTATTATATGATCATTAACCTGGATTGCTTCATAACCTGGCACTGCTTATTATGACCACAGATAATATGACCAGCTGCTTATTATGACCAATTTGGTACGGTCCAGAATTTCTCCATTTAAAATTCTCATTTAATGTGACCAAATTTCGGATAATATGACCAACATTTTTTTTCATCTTTCTTGTTACAGTACAGTATTTTTTCCTGCCACATACTCATAACTTCGCCTTTTCAACATATTGTTACACACTGTGCTAAATTTTACCGTCACTTGTAGTGTTAAAGTACTGTACTTCGTTTTACTGCCAATGTCACACTGTTACTTCGAGTAAACAATAAATTTGACGGTATTTGGACTTTTTGTCACTTATGCCATCGATTCAGGAGCTGTTATGGCGGCTTCGGTTTTTATAACCATTCGAATATTATGACCAAAATGGTCTGGTCCCAAGGTGGTCATATTAAGCGGCATCTACTGTAGTATATTTATTTCTGCTGTGTTGATGACAATTAACAGAACATTGGTAATGTCTGGCAACCCATGACAAATAAGATAATTTTTGCCACTTGCAAACTTCAACTACACTCATTAGGCTATGACATTTGATGCCTTTCTTTGTATAAAATATTTTGTGTATCATTAATTGTTGTATAATAACAGCAAAAAATAATTTAATTCCTTGTAATCTTTGAAAAATTTTAAATGTCATCTATACCAGCCCAATAATATCAGTGACTGTCCATCAGAAAGCAGGACCCTATTATATCATTATTGCACATTGTGTGTTGTTTGTTATGTCACAAATATCTACAATGTATGACTTCATGCAACATTTCTTGTTTCCAAGACATTCTGGCCATGCTGTTACATACTATTGTTAAGCAAAAGTTACTCAATGCATGCCAACCAATTTGTTTCAATAGTTAACCATCTTTTGAAAAAAGTACATTCAGTTGCATCTAACAAGTCATATAATAAAAATCATCAAAAATTCAAGTCAAACAAATACATAAATCCATCAACATTATATTTTTGAGAAATTTTCATCTGATTTGTTTTACAGTAAGGAAAAATACTTTAAGATTTTTCTCTTTTCACAGGTGCTTTGAATCCGAATTGAACTTATAACTTATTTAGTGTGATTACACAGAAACAATGAATTTAGCAGTGAGTGCGGAGTTTATAAAAATTAGCTTTTTACTGGTAAAAGTCTAATGTGGTTACTGATTCACAGATACAAAGTCAGACATCAGCGCTCAGCAAAACTCTAGAACAGTTGTGGAAGGCCACCTGCTAGCTCTACCATTGAATCATGGCATAAAGTTTATAAAGATTGGTAGTATACTACAAAGAAAGGTGGTTGGCCGACCCCCAACATAAAAAGAATTAAATATGTGCATGTTGCACATTTCTACCACACTTCAAATACAGACCTGTCTCATCATTGAGAGAGATCCACTATTTTAAATTCAGTTTTGTTTCCATTAACAGAGGTGGCCAGATTCACCTCATGTTTCAGTAAAGTTTATTAACACCATTACCCCACTATACTATGTCAGTTCCTTTTCCTTTTTTAGTCTTATCTTGTCAATATGTTTTTTCACCTGCCTTTTCTACAACATATTCGGTTGCCAACACCCTCTTTTTCCCACCACTTCAAAATCCAACACTCTTTTCAATACTTTATTATCCCTACTTAAAACATACCCATATCATTATACTCTACTGGCAGTCCATCCAAAGTATCTTTCAAACCAAGCAAACTCATAAGTTCTTTGCTCCATTTTTCTCAATCAACATAACTTTACACATTGCTCTTATCAATGCTTTTTAATTCTTTCCAAAATTGCTATTTCATTCTCCATCAGACACCATGTTTTGCCCCCATACAGCAATGCCAATCATACGCAACTCCGATATATCCTTCCTTTCATCTTTAACAAAAACTGTCTTCCAAAAAGCAATCTGCCATATTCTTTATATTTTATCCATCCAGTTCTCATTCTTGCTGTCACCACTGCTTCACTTACTTCACTGGCATTAAACCTGTCCCCAAGTAACAAAAACTTTTCACACACTCGACCTGGTCAAAAAATGATATATTTCTTTATCTGGTTCTTCTACTACCTTAACATATTGCTCACAAACAAAACATTTTGACAAGAGCTATGGTCACTCTCTTCATTTTTGTGTATCTAGCATGCACCTATTTACTACATTTTGTGCACATCACTGAATTTTCCACTACCTTTTTTCTGCACTGGCACATGGGTCAACTTTACTCTTAAGTACCTCACCTTTCGAATTACTCACCATCACCTTGGTCTTCTAGAGGTTAACTTTTAACCCCTTGCTCTCAAACACCTTTTTCCATTTCAAAAACTTCTCTTTCAAATCCTTTATACTTTCATTTATTAAAACCAAGTCATTTGCATACAATATTTTATTCATCAATCCTTCTCTTGCATTCTCTGTGATTACATCCACAAGAGAAGCAGTGACAATACAGTTTCTTGATGTATGTCTACCTGCACTAAAAATTCTTCAGATAACTCAGATTCCATTGTAACTTTCCCCTTTGCTCCATGATAGAGACTCGTCACCACTCTAAGAACTAATTCAATAAATCTTTCTTTCTTACTTTTCTGGAAACTTTATCAAATGGCCACTCAATATCCACAAAAAACATATACGACTTTTTCTTCTTATCCCTATATGCATTCTTCTTACAATGTGTCTGTTGTTCCTCTGCCAGGCATAAAACCAAACTGCATTGCATCAATATTTACTAATTCTCAAATCTCTTATTACAGCACTCTACCTTTATAGCATGCATATTCTAACAGCTTCACGCCCATGTATGTACTGCAATTCTTTACATCACCCTTTTCTTGAAAATTAATACCAGCACTTCTTTGCTTTTCATCCACATTTCTTTTTCATCCAACACACTTTGGCAAAGTTCCATCATGACATTAATCCCCACTTCTCCACCAGCAGTTATCATCTCTACACATACTTCAAATGGCACAGCTGCCTTTTCTATTTTCATTGCTTTTGTTGCTATCACCATTTCTTTGCAGATAACCTTTTCAATGGGTCCCTGTATCAAACTGTCATGTGGTCCCAATCATTCTCTTTATTTACGATTTTCTACATGAGATTATTCTATTTCTTTTCCTGATTTTTTTGCTGAAACCTAACCTTCTTTTTCTGTATTTTTCACTGAAACCTAACTTTCCGTCTTTTCCTCCTAAGCAACTTCCTCCTTCAATATCATTTCCATCTTTTTTTGTGAACTTTACCAGTGTAAAAATGTTACTTGCATTTTTTGTTCAACGTTGTTGACTCCTTCTTAGCTTCTTTCCTCATAGAATTAGCAACCACTTGCTAAATTTTTCATATTCTTATATTTAGCCTTGTTTTTTCTCAGATTGATTTTTGCACATTTTTTTATACACCAGTTTCATATGAGGTGTTGTTTCTTTCATCTTCTTATTCCACAACCATGTATCCCCCATGGTTCCTCTTACCTTTCTTGTTTTCAAACCCTTCATCACAAGCTTTTAAAATACCAGCATCATTGCCGTCACTCTGTTACTTCTTCTTCCAACTTCTTGCATAGTTCTTCTTTCACTAAAATTCTAACCCTTCCTATTTCATCATTATTTCCAGACCACCACAGCTTATATCTCCTACCTTCCATACCAACCAATCAAGTTCCTTGCCCTCTTCATTTTAATTCCTGTAGATAGCACATATCCATAGCACTCTCCTCTTTCTTAACTGCTCAAACATTTCTGAACCTCTTCCACAAAAACTTCCAAGATTCCAACTTCCAAACCTTACCTTAAATTTCTGTAACTCAGAGAATCTTACCACCCCTCGCATTAAAGAGCTGCTGAGGACTGGGGGCCAATTTATTTGACAAACTTTTGCATGAGGTAAATTTTTGAAACATTCTCTGGTTTGGAGAGAATGTCCTTGCTTACCTCCAACATCAGTTGTTAGACACGAGGGGTCCTAACCTTAGTTAAAAACCATAGGCTGGTGCATAAAAGTTGCCTCATATGACATGCTGGGTGAACAGTCTTACTATTCTATTTTGGTGTAGCACACAATTATACCATAACACTAACTAATACTACTTTAGTGAAAACAACCAGTTTTGATTTTTTTCAGTTAACAAGAAGCTGAAGTTGAGTCTGCAGTTTAGTTATTATATTAAGTTCTGGCAACTTCAGTGAAAAATAGAAAATAAAAAGCTAGTGCCAGGGTTCTCACACAATTTTCTCAACAAAATTCCATGACTTTCAATGACATAAATTTAACTTTTCCATGACTTTTTCAGCATTTCCAAACGTTATTTCAAAAGATGTTTTATTTTGCAATAGTGACTAGCATATGTTAAACTAGCCAATTCAAGAATTGGATCATCATTTTCATCAAAGTGACAAAGAACTTTTACGTTCAATTTACAACATCTGACCGCAGACAACCCTGATGCAATCTCTCAGTGCAAGCCATTCTGACACAAGTGCCAGGATATTACCAGGTCTTTATTGAACAATCAGCTTCAGAATAAAGTGGTAACTATATTCGTGTGTCAGAGATAATTATTACCAGTTGAATGTCATAGTATTGTTTCCTATCAATCAACAAATGTGCAATGCTTCTAAACACATTAAACATTTTATCACTTGAATAATTTTGTCCTTGTAGAAGATTTGATAATATAATGTGAATAAGGGGTAGCAATATAAAAAAAAAAATTGGACTCTGCTGTAAGTTACTGCAGTACCACTATAACTGTAACGAGTACAATCCCTAAATTGCATACCATACCATTCTCAAACACTGGCAAATAACTTGATATAGCACTTTAATGAAACAAAAAAAGACATAAAAAGCACCACCTTCTTTGTGATCATTACAAGACATTACACCTTTCTCACACAAAAGCACAGTTAATAAACTTAACAATAGCTTTCACAATGTGAATCTGCCCATAAATGGCAATAAGTTACAATTTTTAATTAAACTAAATGTAAAATGCAACTGTAAATAAGTTGCTATCTATCAAAAAATCTTTCACAAAGAAAAGTAAAAAAATCAACCACATGTTTGCTTTTGTTTGCATAATTTTTGGGAAATAAGAGCACAATAACAATTTTTACAATTTCTTTAATAGACTGATGCTAAATTAACATACCACAGCAAAACGTTATGTTTTCCTTAACGAAAAAAAAAAATTACTTCTTAATTCTCAAGCTTTATTTTAAAACTACTAGCTTTTTGCTGCGACTTTTTTCTCTTTGCTATTTCTTTTCACTTTTTTTCTAAAAGCATTCATTTTCACAAATCAGGTAAAATTGTGTTTATCTTCTGCTGCTGCCGCTTAACTGTCAGCTTCTTCTCTCATGCACTTTATACTTTCTTGAATAGTTTTTCTTGTGTTTTCAAATAATTTTATTTCATTTCCACAGTATTTCTTCTATTGGTTGTTTCACTTGCAGAAGAAGACTTACATTAATCCTCCAATCACAAATGGCAGTGCATTCTGGCAGCTCAAACACTTTGCTTTAACCTGAATGAAAAAGGAAGTTTCCAAAATGCAAAGCATTAGTTTTGATGTCACCATTTTGGATGCTACAAATACAAAAAAATTCCAATTTTGCTTGAAATAAAGCATCATCATAGACAGAACCTACAAAACAAGAAAATGAGGTTGGAGCTTTTCCTAAGCTCATGACAGTCTTGATAAATTTGTCAACACGGGGCCAAATAAGTAAAGCTTATTTAGCCACTTTCTTTTACCTGTCTGTGTTGGCAAAACTGCAAAGAAAACAAATTATTGCTAGTTATTTGACTAAAATTTTTTCTTCTTGCAGGAAAATCCTGCCACCAAACATGCAACGTTCTGTAAAGATTCCAACTAGAATCTTTCACACCACTTTGAAAACTTTCGTGAATAATGTTCAAGTCCCAGCTTTTTTAGTAGAGCAAATCTGTTAATTCTGCTGCCCTGGTTCTTGAAAATCTCAATAAAACTTCCAGTTTACATTGGAACATCCACAAATACTTGCACCAAGCAACTAAAAGCAAGTGCAGCTATTCTGTTTTTAAAATGAACCAGCATATCTTCTGCGATAGCATGTCCAAAAAACGTCTGAATAAAGATATCTCTCCATCATTTTACTGACTTTATTGTTGTTTGAAAATCATTGCCTTTCACTAGCATGTTAATCTGTTTTTTCTGATACTCTTGATTCAAACTTTCATCAAAAGATATAGTGTAATTTTTAACTTTGTAAATTCTCTCTTAAAGAAGCTCTAGAAGGTATGGATAATCCCAAAACATGCAAAGTGTTATTAATTTTCGCCTAGTCTCTCCTCCAAAAAAGCTAGGCACATCCTGTCAACAAATGTAGAATCCTTGTCTTGGACTTATAGACTTCAACAACGTTAAACAATTCCAAAAACGTCAGAAATAAATTTAATGACGTAAAATTGAAAATTCTGTTTAATTCCACAAATTATAAAATGAATGATTGAAAGATGAATTTTATGTTGTATGCTTTTCCTTATACCTCCGTTTCTAAAAATAAAGAAACCACAATCACTTAACTGCAAAACAATTACCATTAACAACCGTCACATACCAGAACTATTTTCCAGATATAGAATCGAACAAATCACCACTTGAAATTCTGAGTGAGAAACCAATTTACAATTGTATACACTTATCACAATTACTTATCAGTTGTCCTAACCAGCGTGATGGTGTAGTGGTTAGAGCGTCTGCTTTGCAATCGGTAGACCTGGGGTTCATTTCCCTTGTTGAGTCATACCAAAACACTTTTTAAAATGGTATTCACAGCTTCCTTGCTTGGCGCTCAGCACATAAGGGATAGTGTGGAGAACAAGCTGGCAAGCTTCTTTGTTGTGTCCTTGGGCAAGGAACTTAACAAGATGCCTCCGTCTTTATGTGGCAGACAGATGGTCGGGCCAAGCAGTCTACCCGTCATGGTGGTCCAGTATGACAAAAGACATGCAAACCAAGCATGAGCTCATACGCATGAATGAATGATCAGTTGTCCTACTTCTACAAAATCAATGTAGAGATTAGTATGTTGACTTTTTATTTATGTAACACTATGCTCAATAATAACAATTTGATGCTTAATTAAACAAACTCTAGCATTGTTTTCTATTACTTTGCATGCAGGCGCATTTGCATTTGACATGGGACAACAAACAAGAAAGGACTTTACCAGGACTACATGCTGATTATGCATCAGTAAAAATGAACCATTGAACATAACAAAATTTCACAAACTCAACAGAAGGTTTACAACAAAAATATTTAACACCAATTATGCACTTCCTGTTGCTTCACATGAAATAAATGGTGTAATCTGACTATAAAGAAACATCTTGAAAAATATATTGCCTGACATCTTTAGATGAATTGAATGAATAATGGCTCGTTATAACTTTTATAACCCAAAGAACTTCAGCATGCACGACATCACTTGCTACTACAAGATATCTATTGGGAGATGAAACAATGTCACTGTTTTGTTCACCAATAATGGCAGGTGACGTACCTTCACTAGACTCTCTACAAAAAGAAACAGAATGACGTTTCTGACAAAAAATTCAGCAAGAGATTGTGTAAGCATGTTCCGGTTTGGCTTCATAAAATTGATATGTAATTTACTTTTCATACAGCTTTTAAAAAAAGCAATTTTTTTAACATTGACAACATGCAATCTGGTGTTGGGCTTTGTTTCATGAAAACACTTTTTTGAATTTTTAAAAAAATTTTTACAATTGTAAATTTAGAGTCTGCACAAACTACTCATGCAATGTCCTTCCACCATGAGCATTGCATGCAAGCAGAAGAAATTGGTGTAAAAACTTTTTCCAGAGCACCACAATGAGCACTCTTTTGGATCACTCCAGCCCAACCCAACCAATATTGAGAAAAGTTATGTGGTCACTGTCTCAGATTTTGCTCAAAATTGAACCAAAGGTGTCTCCATGTGAGCAATAAAAAATCCCCAAATCTCAGATCAAAATTCCATGCGGTTCATATTTTATGGCCTGAAAAATTGGTACAGGCCTGAAAAATTGGTACTCTGGGTAATTTTGGGCTGCCCCTTCAGAATCTGCTGTCAGAATTGGGCTTGGAGGCATTGATCAAAAGTTATAGAATTTCATAACTGCATTTTGGGGTGGTGAAATACATATACTTTACATTTTGACCATTAGCTGCAAAGTCCCTTGTTGGCCAGTGCAACCCATGCATAATATAAATTACAACATCTCAACTCAACCCCCTTTATATTTTACTCAGCTAATAAGAGGCAGTTTTCTTATATGTGGTCTGTATGTAATGTGAGTGTAATCCATGATATGCAAATGTAATTTTTCAATTGGATAACTGCAAACTGGTTTAATAAGCTTAAGCCATTTGCTATATACAAGCAATTCAAAAAATTGGCCAACCCAAGACCAAATTGCGATTGAAGCCTGCTCTTCCATTAAACGATTTAACTGATTACAGGGTTCCCACACAATTTTCAAAAGTAAATGCCATGATTTTCCATGACTCTTTTACAACTTTTCCATGACCATTATTAAAGCATTTTTACACATTTTCAAATCCAAATATCAGTTCACATTGAAATAGTTCTTTTGGTAACGAGATTAAATTTTTGCTAATTGCTCCTTGTGCCAACGTTTTCACTTCCCAATATTATTTAACTCGCATTGCTTTATAATTCAATTTTAACATCTAGAAATATAATATCTGGTTAAACACACCTTACAACTACAATGGTACTCTCAGAAGGCATCGACAAAACATAATACTTGATAAGAAGATATTCAGTTAAATTTCTTATTTTTGGCATATTTAACTCCAGCAATCTTAACTGAATTTGAATCTATTAATGTTTCAGTTAACTTTCTAACTCTTCTTAAATTATGCTTATGCTACTATTTGTTATAAAATGCAAACAAGCACATGCAACAACCCTCGACATTGCAATTAAATTCACAAACAACTACAGTGAGGCACTAATTATTATTGTTGTAGCCAGCAAACAGTCCTCTTTTGTGGTCTTAAACCCTGCAATCTCTGAGCTGAGCATTTTACTTAGAATAGCTTTATTTCTAAACTGGAATATTATTGTTACTAAAATAGTATCAAACCAACAATGATATGAAAGAGTGGATTACAAAAAGACCCTTTACAATTCTCATTTAACTAGATCAAGAGATAGTGAGCACTTTTGATGTTAACTATGACTTTATGCAATCTAGGTACAACATGAATAAACAAGTTAGTTATAACAAGAAACATATACACAAAAAAAATTAGGGCTCAAGAAAATGATTCCACCATCTAACAGCAAAACATCTCTCAGTAAATCTGCTATAAAAAATTCACATAACTTTTTTCCAAAACTTAATTTTTTTAAATTACGTGGCACTGTAGTTGCATTGAGCTGAAAGCATAATAAGAAATATAATTTATCAACAACTCTCCCAGGACAAAAAAACATCAACCATCAAAGTTCAACAAAAAATCATGATAGAGCATAAGAAATTTAAATACTGAACCAATGTGATACTTATTAAGCATACAAAGATAAATGCTATTCAGTACACTTCAATTTCTTTTCAAAACATGTACTTGGTCACAATATTTTTTCTCACTTTCTTCACTTTCACAAACCTTCAGTCTGAAAGTATTTGACCTTGCACGCAAAGTACAATTGCGCTTCACTTCTGCCTCTGTAGCTGATTTGTCTGTTTCTAGGCTCATAGCTTGGATGCTTTTATTTCATAACTTTCTTTTACATTCGACTTTATGAATTTCATCTTCTACAGCTTTCCTCTTTTCAGCTTTATCACTTTTAGCATGAAGTTTCCTTTGCTCTTCTAAATACAACTGATATCGCATTCTTGCTGCTCAAACATTTCATTTCAGTCTGGGGGTGAAAGAAAGCTCACTGAAATGATTAGCATCACTCTTGATACTACTGTACACATGGCAACTCGCAACTAAGGTTTGCTCTTGAAAGTTTTTAACCAAAAGTTTGCTGTTGACTGAAAACCCTCTCACGACTGCAGCTTGACCATGCAAAAGCATGAAGATAATTCTAAAAACTTCCCACACCTTTGCAAGCTTTATATCTTTCATGTAATTCCAATAGAATTCATCCAATCTGTCTGTATTCGTGATGAAACTCAAAAACTCAGCAAGATGGTTTTGTTTCATTTCCAATACAAAACATCTGAACCGAGTACAAATTTTTTTGCAAGCTTCTGCCAAACACCACTCTTTGTTGAGCAAAATCTGCAAAAGTCACTTAAACTTAACCTGTACTTCTGCAGAATCAAATATCAACTTCTGTGGTGCAACAATCACCAAACTATGAAGCAAAGAATACTTTAAATAAATAAAAAAATTTGATTACAATAGCAAAAACGTAGTGCAATCATTTTTGAAAGATAAAATACAGAGTTCACTTGCAGCTTTTTTTCTGTTACTTTTTTAAAGAACCTCAAACAGCAAAGCTAAATGTCAACATGCTTTGAGTTTATTTGGTTCTTTTGTCAACAGGTTCAATAGTACTTCTTGTTAACTTCTTGAACCTATCGTTTTTTTTCTTTTTTTAAAAAACGACCCAAAATAGCCAATAACAAATCTTTTAATGACGAAGGCAAGAAAGGAGTCATTGGAGCTTTGGAGCTTGAAACTTCAACAAAAATTCTTGCAGCAGTTTTGCCACACCAACAAAATATTCTAGCTTAGCTTCAATTAGGGTATCATCGCATGCAGATGCGACAGAAACAAAAGAAGCAGAAGCTGGAGCTTTTCTTTCACTCTTCACACTTTTGACATCGACTATTTGTTGACATGAGGCCAAGTTTTTAGAACTTCTTCAGCAACTTCAATATCTTCTACCCATCTATGCTGACAAAACCAAAAGGGAAACAAATGACTGCCTGTAATTTGAATAAAATCTTCCCTTCTGGCTGGAGTATCATGAAAAATTTGCCATAGAAAACGCAGAGTATTGCCAAGATTCCATCTAGATTAGTTTGCTCCCTTTTCAAATCTTCCATGGACAACACGCAAACTACAACTTCCAATCTATATTGGAAGAGCTGCTAAATATATTTAGCAAGTCTGAGAGTTCTTCACCTTTGCGTTCTTGAAAAAGATTGTGATGGAACTTCCAATTTACATGGGGTCCATCCATACATATTTGTACCAAACTGCTGGAGTTAAGTAAAGCCATTCCATTTTTTAAATTAGTCAACATATCTACTGCTGTAGCATGACCCATAAACTCTGAATTAAAGTATCTTTCTGTTACTTTATTGCTTTTGCTGTCCCGAATCTAACTTTCATATCCATTTGCTTTTTCTGCTTAATTTAATTGAAGCTTTCATCAAACGATAAAGTATAGTACTTGACTGCACGAATTTTCTCTATAAGCAACTCATAAAAATAAGGATAAATGCCAAAACATGCTAAATAAGCACACTTTGTAGCTCCACATGAAAATGACTGTGCAATCTGACTATCTGAAAACATTTTAGAAAATAAACAGCTAATATCTTTGCAAGAACTAAATGAGTAGTGACTGGTTATTACTCTAACAACCCAAAGAACTTCTGCATGCAACACTTTCTCTGATATGACCAAAGATGTGCTTGGTGATGATACTGGCACTGTTGACACATCACTGGTTTGTTCAGTAATAGCCACAGAGGATGAAACTATAGTCTACCAGATTTGTTGGTGGTGGGCGCAGAGTTATTTGTCCCACCAAAGAAAACAGTGATTGATTGTGGGAAAAGACTTGGCTTGTGCTTCATGATCTAATTGCGTCGTTTACTTTTCATGTGGCTTTTAACAGCACTGATCCCCATGTTTGATATATCAAACAGTTTTTTGCACATTTTGCAGTACCCATTACTGTCATCTTTTGTCTGCTGCAGCCAAGCAGCAAACTCTGGTTCTTGCAACCAAATTTCACAAAAGTGACATTGCTTGGATGCCATTACCAAACACTGATTACAAATTAATTCTTACTATTTACTACGATTCTTTGTAACTATTTTTGTAACTTGCCTGTAAAATAAGTTTTGATCCATCAAGTTGTGTTGTAGATTTTTGTATGTACGAGAAAAAGATTTGGCAATTGTCCTTCTTGTACAGTTGCAAAATTGCGCACTTCTCTGAAGCAAGATTGGTTTTGGTGTTAGGTTAAGGCTCATTTGTTAGCAGTAAAGTTTGAGATTAGGCTTTGGTTAATGCTTATCTTTTGAATTTTCAGCTAATAAAAACACAAAATTGTATCAACAACACAGTGCTGTTGCTGCATGATCTACTCTTATATTATGAGATGAAGAAAAAAAAATTTTTTGCCTACAGTAGTGGCATTATAGCTGAAAAGCAAGATAACAGGTGGATATCACAAAAATAATTACCTTTAATAGAATTATATAATGTATTGCAGATTGCAAATATAATTGATTTTTTGGAGATAGGTAAGTGACAGATCTTGATACTACAAAGTAGGTTTATAACTATAACTTTGAAAATACAAATCAATGAAGTAAAGTATTAAAACCGACTGTATTCGCTAAGTTATTTCTACTGGTATTACAAATAACTTTTAAACAAATTTTCTTTCAGCTCTCAGCAAAATTTCATGACTGCTAATTTTTAACAAATTTTCCACGACTTTCCAGGAAAGTTTTTTTCCAGGATTTTCCATGACCATATGAACCCTGTAATTAACCATGGGTGGGATTGACTATCCCGTGCAAAGTGATTTGACGTATTTTTATACATTTTTATAAATGGCACCCACCACTGCAAGTAAATAAGTGGGCCAGATAGACAAATTCCCCTTGTTAGTCTGTTGGAACCAAAAATTAAACAATTGACATACAATCCAAGAGTTTGCTCTCCTATGTATAGTTTTATAATGTTATAATGCCAGTAACTGCATCAAATATCAGTAAATTCTTAACATTAGCACCTTCTGAGTATTTCAATAGCCTAATCACTGTGGCTGATGAGCAGTGCATTTCCTAACTGAGCAATTAATCAAGTCTACAATTGCAGAAATTATTGATTTTATCTTGAAGCTTTTCATCTGACTCTTTTTGAGGGATAATGTGAGAAAGAAGGAAACATTATTGTGCAGATGGCTTTTATAGCATAGACACAAAAAAAAATGGTGAAAAAAAAGAATAACTAGATAAAAATGTAGAAGGAAATTATGGTTAATATCGATCAAGTTAAAAAGATCTTTGTAACAGGAGATAGTTTGCAGGATTGTTGAACACAATCAAAATGACTGATCCACACAAATGTGTCCTGGTAAGAAGGGTGGTGTTGAGGTATAAACAGCAGATGGAAAAATTTATATGCACAGACGACAAATTCTGATTAAGCTGAAGAAACTTTATTTGGAATTTACAAAAAAATTTCCAGACATTTGAGTGTGACTTTTAAATTTTGTAAACTTTAACCTAAATGATGCATGCAAGTGATGGCTGCTGGCGTACACTCAGTTTGCGTGTGTCACATTCTTCAAAATGTGAAGCTGCTGGTTGTTTCTTTTCCTGGACAAATCTAGAATACAAGGAGTTATTGTCAAAAATCGTGAGTGATGAAGAAAACAGGAATTGCATACTCCACTTTTGTAACACGGACCCAGGAAAAAATGGCATTGATACTTATTTTATTGATTTGTTTAATGAGGATGGATTTAAGATTGATGATAACGTTTCCTACCAGCTGTGGGGGCATACAGATCACAGTGAACCTGTAAGTTTGAAAGTGTCTGTTCAGAAATTTACGACAAAAATCAGTAATGCATTTGACAACCATAAGGTGTACCATTTTATTGCCAAGTTACAGGCAAAATACCTCATTGAACTCAAGGAAATCTTTTACAACACCAGGCTTTAATCTTACACAATCTTGCAGAGAACTACAGCTTTTTTGGCCAGATCGCTTTCCAAGGTTTCCATTGGAACAATGCACCAGCTACATGGCATCCTTTTATTGCATATTTTAAGGAGACTAAAGAGGGTGAGTTAAAGTGTACTGTTGTTTGTTTTAGTTAAACCCTTCAAAGTCTCTGCAACACGTCGGAGATTGATTCACTTGCCACTAGTTTATTCTTAGATTGAAGGTCGTAATAGACAGTGATAATTGCAGAAATAAAGGCAGCAGTACAGGCAGCAATAAAAGCAGCAGTTTTTTTCAATTTGTTGACCAACGTTTCTTGACAAATAAATCCCAATGAGAGTGGTTAAATCAAATTCATTACAATATACATAGACACTTCAACGTGGTTAAACGAAATCCAAAAACAACAAAGGTTTTTTCAATTTGACTATTACGTTTTTAATACCGAGAACATACTACATCTGCCGGTGTATTGTTTATTAACTGTTGTGATTCGGTTGCATGCTTTGGCTGAATCGAATTTGTCAAAGAATTGTAGATTGTTGCCACTTAACTTTAGTGCTATTTGCCATCATTGCTAGATCATAGTTGCTAAGTTTATTTAGTGGTCTCTGGATTGTTAATGTTAATTCTGGTCACCAAATTAATTGGTTGCTTAGTGTTAGAATTTGTTCATATCTTGTTGACAGCGAATATTAATTCTGTCTGGGTGATGGTGGCTGAGTTTATCAAGCGCCCTTTGATTGTTAATGTCCTGGATGCCAAATTAATTGGTCGTATAGCACCAAAACTTGATAATAATCTGGGCTGTTGATATTGATTCTGCCAGCAAACTCATAGTCGAGCAGCATTACTGACCGCTTTCTACAATTCAGCGTTGGACAAAATTGCAAACTTTTAGTTACCTGTGATAGCCATTTGAACGGAACCTTTAATTTTGTTACTGGTTGTTTTTGCCAAGCTGAAACTTTGCTTCCCATTGTTACTCAGTTGTGGGTGACGATAAGACTTGCTTTGATCAAACGAATTGTTCATTTGCTCTGAGTTTTATTCGATTGAAAGTCCTAAGTTTGGTACTAGCAAAGCATATAGCTAAAGTTAAAATATATTTTCTTTGTGATTCAAAAAACATAGATCTATTGTAATTGATTTTTACTTTGTTAATTTGAGCTGTGCTACTAATAGTTTTTTGACTGTTAGTTAATGAAACAAAAAAGGGGACATGTTTATGACATCATAAACCACACGCCGACTAATCTTGCTGAGGCTGTGGCTAAACTTAATAATTTATATATATTGGGTAAGACCTTGATGGCTACTACAGCCAATGCTGACAAAAATGTCCGAGCTTTTAACTAAGGTTAATCTTGCATATGATTGATTCTTTTACGTTTCTGTCTTCTGACTTGGCCCATGGGGATGTCATCCAAGGAAGTTCTGCCACTAAGTAAGACTTCGATATTGGCTAAGGGGAATTCAAACAACAAGTTCAGCAATGGTTTGACAGTTTGAATTTCCATGACACTCAGGTGAGTAGTAGCTCTGCACTCTACGTGCCCCCTCTGGTTTCTACAATTCAACCACATTCCAGTTGCCCCTCTTATGCTTCTGGTGTTTCTGTCTCAAAATAGTTTTGGGCCTGCCAAAGGTATATCTTTAGTTAAGTTTGCTCACGCATCTCGTCAACTTTCTGGCGATCCCAACTCTAAGAAAGCATTGCATGTTGAATCTTGTGGCGATCAAGAGCCGTTGGCTGAGGTATCTCTAGGTATGCAGTCAAGTGGCCATGTACCTCTGGGCTCTACCCCATTTTCTTTCCAAGCAATTGACATGAAAAGATGTACTTCAAGAAAATCTGAAAAATCGAAATCTAGTTCTTCAAGTTCAAGTACATTATAAAAGGCCTAGATCAAACTACAATTAGCACGTTTAGAGAAGGAACAAAATGAACAAGGAATTTTGGAGGAGCTGGAAGCTGTCAAGATTAAACAAAAGAATATTCTGGTGGAAGACAATCATCGTATAAACATGGCTGAGCTTGAAGCTTCCCTCTACAGAGATAGTCAAGATTCAGATGATAACCTTTCTTTGACCAGTAGTAACTGCCAATCTCGTCCAGTAGAGTTGAATGTTGATGTTATACCTTCTGTGACTCTGGCAACAAATGTCTGTATATTTCAGATTGTCAAGAGCATGACACTTTAAGTGTTCATGCATTTATCATCAATATGATTTCTTATCTCAAGAGTATTCTTCCATTAGTTTCAATAGTTATATACTTCAGCAGTGGGGCAGCTGCCCAATACAAAACCAGCAAAAATTTTTTATAGTACCAGGGCTAAATGGGATTTCTTTTGCAACCAGCCACAGAAAAAGCACTGTGATGGGATTGGGGAAACTGTAAACCAATTATATTACTTTTAATTAATGGATGTTAAGGCATATAGGCTAACTGCAATCAGTTGAATAAAATACCACTTCCACGACCGGTTTCGTTCCTATTAGAACTCGTCAGGTGGACTCAGGTATTGAACCGACGGTCACATGAATTGCTTCATGCGGTTTATGCCACTCCGCCATCGGCCCTTTCAACTGATGCTGTTAATTTTAAGCTATATAAGGTGCACGCTCACTACAATGAGCTTGATGCGATATATGCTTTTAATTTCCAGCCAAGCCAGTGCCTTTATTACGTTATAATACGAATTATGGGAGCTGGTGTTAGCCTGTTTAAGATATTACTTTTAATTAATGGATGTTAAGGCATATAGGCTAACTGCAATCAGTTGAATAAAATACCACTTCCACGACCTGAGTCCACCTGACGAGTTCTAATAGGAACGAAACCGGTCGTGGAAGTGGTATTTTATTCAACTGATTGCAGTTAGCCTATATGCCTTAACATCCATTAATTAAAAGTAATATCTTAAACAGGCTAACACCAGCTCCCATAATTCGTATTATAACGTAATAAAGGCACTGGCTTGGCTGGAAATTAAAAGCATATATCGCATCAAGCTCATTGTAGTGAGCGTGCACCTTATATAGCTTAAAATTAACAGCATCAGTTGAAAGAGCCGATGGCGGAGTGGCATAAACCGCATGAAGCAATTCATGTGACTGTCGGTTCAATACCTGAGTCCACCTGACGAGTTCTAATAGGAACGAAACCGGTCATGGAAGTGGTATTTTATTCAACTGATTGCAGTTAGCCTATGTGCCTTAACATCCATTAATTAAAAGTAATATCTTAAACAGGCTAACACCAGCTCCCATAATTCGTATTTTAAACCAATTAGTTGTGCATGCTAGCCTTCGAGCAATCACCACATGCCAAATATGAAAACCAGATGACATGTATCAGTGGGCATGTAACCATATTCCTAAAATTAAATTTTTGTATGTCACAACTGTGGATGTCTTGGATACTGCCTTCACCTTGGGTTTATTTGCACATTTTGGTAAAGCAAAAACTTTGACAGAAATGTGCTTAAATCATTGTTTATTCCCACATCTTAAACAGACTTGAAAACGAAAAGGATTTCTATTGGCAACACAAACATTAGTACCAATTTGTGTAGAGCACTAAATTTTTTTTAATTTGAGCATATATAGTTAGGGAAATAAGTTATCTATCTGCATAATGTAGAATGGCGTGTTGGGTGCATTGCTTAGTTTTCAGATAAAAATCAAGACATTTAAGCTTTTTGAAAAAGTCAGGGACTAGACCCATTAACTGGCCGAGTGAATCATGTCAGGATTGGTGCTGGATACCTCTATAGCACGTGCTTTGTTTTAATCAGTGCACTCAAACTTCAGGGACAGAATGCTCGTTTCTACAAGCTGTCTTCTTTTGGTGATGACATAATTCAACAACACTTTTCCAAATTTCATGAAGAGTAGAGTTAAGCATTAACTGGGCCTGTTGGAACAATGTTCAAAGTGAAAGCATTTAATGATACAGCTTACTCTCTGATATCCTACGACAATTATTTTTGCAATACATCATACCATAAATAATATGTACTTATGTGTACATATTGAGTAAAGAGACACTGCCTCTTCTCATTAGCTGAGTAAAATATAAAGGGGGTTGAGTTGAGATGTTCTAATTTTTACCATGCATAGCCAAGCTATGGGTCTTTGTGTAGTGAGAGTTTCATCACTCTTGGGTATCATCTATGCAGTCATGTATCCCCCAGAAAAAAGGGGGCCAAAAGGTTATTTTCTGACCTGCAACCATTTTCAATACCATCTCACTGCATTATTTATAGTTTGTTTTTAGATATTTTGCTTTGGTCAATGATTGTTTCCTAAATTACTCAAAGCAGCTAAATAATCAGGTCTTTGGCCAAGAAGGGACTTTGCAGCTAATGGTCAAAATGTAAAGTATATGTATTTCACCACCCCAAAATGCATTTTTGAGATTCTATAACTTTTGATGAATGCCTCCAAGCCCAATTCTGACCACAGATTCTGAAGGGGCAGCCCAAAATTACCCAGAGTACCAATTTTTTAGGCCTGTATTTTGTATAAAAATAAAGTTATGGGTCAACAAAAAAACCTACAAAAATGAATGCATGGATCTGTGGGTGCAAAAAAGGGGCATAGCCCTTAAAGTTTGAAGGGCCATAAAATATAAACCGCTTGGAATTTTGATCTGAGATTTGGGGATTTTTTATTGCTCACATGGAGACACCTTTGGTTCAATTTTGAGCAAAATCTGAGACAGTGACCACATAACTTTTCTCAATATTGGTCGATTTGGGGTCTGGACAGTTCCTTTTCAATAAATGAGAAAGTAGTGATGTTTTAATCACCAGCCCAGTGCTTTTCCACATGAGCAATTGCTACAGACTGATTGATTTTTTCACTATACAAAATTTCATGGCTTTTTATGATTTAGTAAATTTTCATGACTTTCAGGCAACAACTTTCAATGACTGTGGAAACCCTGTAATGCCAACTTAACCCTGCTGTGGTACCATGGGGTCAATATGACCCCAGGCTTATTTGATAGGCTAAATATTCCAAACTTTGAGATTATAAGCTTTCATCTCGCTTTGTATTTTCTTTGCAGGTTCTTGTCAACTGTTTTCATTCATTCAATCTTAATTTTAATGTTGCCTTTTTTGTATATTTTACATTTTATTTGTTTGAGGTCATATTGACCCCATGAAAGAACTACTCATATTGTTGATTGTTCTCCAAGCTAAGCGCAAATTGGTGACCCGCAAACACCTCAGGTTGTGAAACAAATCATTTGCAGCTGTGGAATTTTACCAGAAGCACCTCTAGCTGTTCAAAACATCACCAGGTATTGTCCATCAAGGCGCAAGAGATGCAAGATTGTCCGGGATTGAAGGACAAGAAGTACAGATTCACCTGTAGTAGATGTCATTACACCACTTGCGAAGAACACAGCAAGGTGGTCTGTAACCAGTGTCAGAAGTAAAATATTTACGTATTGTGCACTCCACTAGATTTTTCAAGCAATAAACACAGACTGATAACAAATTGAGTTTTTCTACTGGTGGCAAAATGTATTTTTAGTAATGGGGTCATATTGACCCAAGGTACTGCTAACGTGATTTTTTTCATGGTACCAGAGCAGGGTTAAGGACACATATAGAATGGCAGAGAGAACAATTAGGCTGTTATGAAAAGTGTGGGATTTTATCAGTCAGTTATCATGCTAATTTTTGAACTAAGAAAATATTGGGATTGATGTAGCCGAAATAGTATATGGGAAAGCAGCAAATTTTTTTAATATTTTAGATATCAAAAATAAATTTAAGGAAATATTGCTATATAAGTTGCATGAAACAATTTTGAATCTTAATATATAAAGCACATTTCTGTCTGTCTGTCTGTCTGTTGCAACTCCTTCGACACTGCCAGATGCACAAACATCACACTTGGCATGACTAATTACCACCCGAGGTGAGTGTAGAAGTTTATGGCATCATGATGATGTCACAACCAAAGATAAGTTTTTACTTTGCATTTTTGAGCCAGGGAACACAACCTTTCATTTTAACAATAGGCAGTACCAGACTGACCAACTTCAACAAACTTTACTTCTTTAGTATCACACATGACGTCATAATTAACAATTAATTGTAAAATTCGTTTTCAAAAAGTACTCAATATAAAAACGTGATAAAACGGTTTTTTGAGAGATATGAACAAAGCGCTTTAAATAAAAAAAATACATGATAACAAAAAAAATATTTGATAAAACAATTTAAGCTGAAGTGACAGTGTAACAACAGATTCTTTTTTAAGCATTTCAAGCTTTCTAAGCCTGCTTCTTTGGGCTGGTTTCACACTTGCTCTATGATGTCATAATGCTTTGACGCAACCCACACAGTCTTTTGCAAACACAGATCACAATATCCTGATTTTTTCAACTATTACAACATTTTTAACCCTGCTCTGGTATCATGGGGTCAATATGATCCCAGGCTTATTTGATAGGCTAAATATTCCAAACTTTGAGATTAAAAGCTTTCATCTTGCTTTGTATTTTCTTTGCAGGTTCTTGTCAACTGTTTCTATTCCTTCAATCTTAATTTCAATGTTGCCTTTTTTTGTAAATTTCACGTTTTATTTGAGGTCATATTGACCCCATGAAAGAACTATTCATATTGTTGATTGTTTTTCAAGCTAAGCACAAATTGGTGACCCTGCAGACACCTCAGGTTGTGAAACAAATCATTTGCACATGCGGAAGTTTACCAGAAGCACCTCTAGCTGTTCAAATATCACCCAGCATTGTCCATCAGGGCGCAAGAGATGCAAGATTGTCCGGGATTGAAGGACAAGAAGTACAGATTCACCTGCAGTAGATGTCATGACACCACTTGCGAAGAACACAGCAAGATGATCTGTAACCAGTGTCAGAACTAAAATAATTATGTATTGTGCACTCCACAACATTTTTCAAGCAATAAACACAGACTAAAAACAAATTGAGATTTTCTGCTGGTGGCAAAATGTATTTTTAGTAATAGGGTCATATTGACCCCAAGGTACTGCTAACGTCATTTTTTTATGGTACCAGAGTAGGGTTAAAGGCAGTTTACCAAAAAACTAATTTGTGACCTCATTTCTCAATCAACTTTTTAAACAAAGTAAAAGGATATTTTATGCAATTCTAATATACCATGATTTGTACATTTGCCATCAGTTTCTATACCTAAAAACTGAACTTTAACGCCTGTAGTGTAACTTTCTACCCCTGCCCAAAAAGTGATCAAACTGAGTTAAAAAAATCTAATTAGCATCATTTGAAAGCTTAAAAAAGTTGCTTTCCAGCAATATATGACTAATTACCGTAATTAGTTAGGCTGAGGACTAGTTTATAATGGCTGATCAAAAATTGGTTGCCATACTTGATTTTCTTACATTTTTAATTAAAAGTTTTTCTACTATACCCAAGTAGCTTGTAATTTTTAAAAAAGTTAGTTCTTTGGTACATTTGGACTATTTTCCAATGAAAGCATGCTTTCTCGTTATTATTTTTATCTATACTTTCAAAAAAGTTTATCTCCAAATAAAGTCTTTAAAAAGTATAAAATGTAGCTGTAATTATGCTTCTTTGCACTTTATAACATAAACCAACAAAGCTTTTTTAAATAGTTGGCTGCTTCAGATAAGCAAGTCCACTTCCAAATTGCCAAACAAAGCAAGCAAACCTTAGCCAGAATGTAACAGCAGCCTATGAAATCAGTCTTTGGAACACTGAGGCTGCTGAGACAGATGTATAGCCAAATTTACATGCACTCCACAATCTCACACTTCCAGTCGATGTCATAAAAATTTACTGTATTGAAGTGGTGTTAACATGGCAGAGCATAAGAAGTATGGTTATCCGTAACACAGAGATAAATTACCAAATGAAGTACACACAAGTGAGATCAGAATGCAGGTTCAATTACAAGTTATGCTCGAATATCACATACACAAAACGAGACCAGACTACAGGTTCAATTACACACAAGTTATGCTTAATTTCCATATACACACAAAAACGGGATCAGACTAGGAGTTCAGTTATAACATAAGTTATTGTCAAATTTCGGATAAATAATTTAGATATTAAACAATCAATGTAAAGAAAAACCAGCAGCATGAATAGGTAACAAAAAACAAGTACATCGAGCTTACCAGACTATGATGGAACCGATCCAAAATATATACAGAACGTTCAGTAACTTGTAATCCAAAACAACAGTGGCAATCTCCAACAATTATTTTTATACAATTCTTCCGACAGTTATTTTACACAAATATTTTGACTGTTCTCCCAGTTGTAAATTCTTGACTATAATGGTTCACATACATTTTTTTACTTGGTCTTCGAATCAACCACACGTAAATTTTGGAATACTCACGGCAAAAGGCTCAAATTGTAATTACTAGCAGCACGACATGATGAACTGAGTGCCATACTTGTATCAAAAGACTGCGGGTTTAAAACTCAGAACATTGCATATAAAATTTAGAGGTGTAAATCCAACACAGGAACTCAAGAAACATCGGAAAAAATAGAGTGGCTACACACCATCCCTTGTGAG
This sequence comes from Trididemnum clinides, assembly GCA_963675345.1. Classification (NCBI taxonomy): domain Eukaryota; kingdom Metazoa; phylum Chordata; class Ascidiacea; order Aplousobranchia; family Didemnidae; genus Trididemnum; species Trididemnum clinides. The sequence goes on along the minus strand of OY776287.1, from coordinate 2,287,421 downwards.
GTTTTTTTTAGGCATGATGAATTTTCTTTAAAAAAGTTTTTTTCATTTTGGAACAGGAATTAATTATGTCAAAGAAACATTAACTTTTCATTACTGTTATCACAATTACCCCTATTCTTTATGTCAACATTACTGATGAGCACTGCAACAGTAATTGCATCTTTTTGGTTTAGTTCATTTTTTTCTTGGCTACATTTATGCCAGGATCAAGTATCTTGCACCTAGCAAGAGACTTTAGATCATATAAAGGGCATACAATTTTGAATATCAGTAGTAAGTAGTGATCCTAATATTTAATACTAGCAATTTCCTTGCATGCTGAATTAACAGGAAGATTCGAACTAGAGACATCATTTTGTTAGGGGGTTTGATTACATTGAAAATTAAGCATACCACCAAGTAACTGATTTGTGTTATTGTAAAACAAAAGCCATTACGGCACTTCTTTTATATTTATTTGAAGACAGACTTTGCAAAATGATAGTTTCTAAGATCTTTTTTAATTGAAAGCAATTGTACTACAGCCGGGATTAGAGGGATAGGGGTGATACCATAATAGTACCGATTTATTGCTTATGGTCTTAAACCAATTTGGTTGAAGCCAGCAAAGCCGGAAGAATCAATGTTTCTAACTGGAAATAACTAACTGGTTGCCTTGACGGCTGAGGCCAGCATAGGCAGCTAGTGCAACTAATGAAAGTGATTTTTACATAACTTATGTTCCTTCAAAGCAAATATAAGAAAAATTAATGAAATCCAAAATTAAAGAAAAAGCAAAAGAAAAAAATACTGGTATGTCTATACCAAAATCAAGTCCAAAAAATTTGGGGTGTATCTTGCTTTTGCCTCCTTAACGACGATAAAGCCAGCAGTACCAGGGCGCATAGGCATGTGTCCACAAACTTAAAACACAAATAAAGCAACAACAGGTAGCACATTAGTTTGCAAAATAGATCACTATTTGAAAGTCAATTTCTGTAGTTACAAAAACAATCACTATTTGATACTCATCTCCTAATTTGACTTTATACAGTTGGCATTTTTTATAAAAAAAACAAAAATATGAAAGTTTCAGAAATATCAAGATGCTTGTAAAGGGATACCAGTTTTTTTGAAATACAGAAAGAGGGATTAAAAAATATAGACGTAGCCAGGACATAAAGAAAACAAGAGACATGAGCTCCCTGAGGCCTTTAACTAGATTTTTGTTAATTTGGTTTTCGCACAGGAATTACCAATCAGTTTAAAACAACCATTTAGTATTGTTATGACGATTGTTTTTTGGTGTAGCCAGTATAATAACCGACTGAACAAATACTCTATAACAAGATGCTTCTGATGAAAACCATATGAGTGGAAAAGCTGAAATGCAATCTAAGATCAAAGTATCCTTTCCTAAACCTAAAAGCGGGAACTGAATTTAAATTGTACTAGGCAGTATTACACGCAAACTTCTCTATAAAAAACTAGCAACTGCGATTTAAGCTGTAATTTGGTTTCACTATAAATACATTAGAATTAATTAAATAAAAACAACAAAAACCTACCAGGTACATATTGTATAAAGCAATGCTCAGTTTGCGTCACAAAATGCACTCCATCAACATCTGCACCCAGCAAACATCCTTCTGACTTTGCACTGAGTTGCTCTTCAAGTTCATATTTAACCCAGTCCTTATTGGGTCCTATAATCAATAGCGATCCAGGTCGATGAATTACAACAGAAAAGTTGGCATGAAATGAAGATTTTTGGCTGCTTGCTAATGAGATTGATTCACAACACCACAGCATCTGGCTTGGCCGACTACAATTTCCAGTGTTTATTTCACAATAGGTTTGCTGCACAAAGAGTATTTTAAGCAAAGCACAGTAACAAATCTTCACATTCATCTATCTTAGTGAGCTATCACCTGAAAATCTGAGGAACCCATCCACAACAATCCCGAATCAGTAAACAGTGCAGCATGCTTCCCATCCAATGACACACTGATCTTTATAAATGAAGTCACCTTACTATTCAAACCTGCACAACAACGACAAAATTTAAAAAACACAAAAACCTCGCTTCTTGTAGGAAAATGTTGAGAAAACTCCTAAATATCCAATGTACTCAATGATTTTCAAGATTGGTTGTTCAATCTACGTTTTTGAAACGCAAAGCATCTCCAACTATGCTCAAAATCAAAATTGTTACTTATTCAGAACAAAGCAATGACTTTCACTATTATGATATAGTGATTCTTGCCAACTCAACATTAAATTTTCAAAACTGAATTTATATGTCAACAAAACATAACAATGCCCAGTGTTTAATCTATACCTGGTTCACCAACCGGGAACATTTCCTAGCCAATTTTTCACCAAATTTCATAAAACCTGATTAAATCAAACTTTGTGAAGCATATTTGTCTGAATATTTTCAAAAAAAAAATGTTTTGTAAACAATAAATGCCGTAAATTTACATAAGAATAAAGATGTGAGCTTGTTCATATGCATTTCTCACCATTTAACAAATATATTAGTCAAGTAACTTACAATGCAGGCTATCAGCAAATAACATCTTGGAATCTTAACACTAGAGTAGTTGCAATAAGAACTTGCAACCACTCTAATGTTGGATTCCAAGATGGCAATACAAGCACTTGACATCAATGATAATGACCTAATGAATTTAGCCATTTGTTGAGTTATAAAGGCAATCTATTACTATAAACTCTTTGAGTGGTACACTGCTAATGAATTTAGTTCACTATTATTAGAAAGAACCAATACAGAACTTGACATCAATAATAATAATCTAATGAATTTAGTTCACTATTAAAGAGCAAATGCAAGAAATTAACTTGGGTATTGGATTGACCAAATTACAGCAGCTCGAATTATGAATAATTTGTCAAAACACTAAGGGTTTTCACTGACACTCATGGAAAATTAAAGGTAGTGAAACACAAACTTGAATGAATGAATGAATGACGATCTAATCAAGCCTAAGCAGTAGCCATTATCACATGCCACGCAAGATAACCTCAACAAGGAAATCTAAAATATTCTTAAACTTTGGATTATTTGCAGGTCAAAATTACTATTCACATCTCTCATTGCCATTGCAATAAACAAGATAGAGCTTATCGAGTATATGTTGCCAATAGAAAGCAAAACAAACTTACAGCTGCTACTCCACAACCTACAGGTTTCAAAAAAAAAATTTAACAATTGGGAACAAGCAAATGCTTTTTTTAAGATTGATCTCATTAAAAGATATTGGCAGATTCTTGTAGCTGAAGCAGATAAAAAAAGCACTGCTTTCATCGTCTGTGATGGGACTTACGTTATCTTGATGGTGCCATTTCGGATGATAAACCTTAAAGTCAAATTAGGGTGTGAAATAAGTAAAATACTGTGTGGTTTGGATAACATCAATAGTTATATTGGCAATTTATATTTGTATAAGGATGACAGCAAGAAGCATTTGCAAACACTACTAAAGATTCTGTTTTTGCGTCTTTAACATGTCGATTTGACATGATCATTAAAGTACATGTTTGGTGCTAAAGCAGATGAACTTCCTGTAAATATTATTGGTTATGACTGGATTACTGTCAATAATGACATATTTAAAATTTGTATTGTATGTTATTCATGATAAAAAGTAAAATCATTTTTGAGACTGGAAAGCTATACCTATGCACATACTTCCTCATCAGCAGTTATCTCTACAATGCTAAGTGATTCATCACACAACGAGCACCCCAGTAAGATTTATTGGGAGCAAGGGCAAGAAAAAGGTTTCAACAATTTGCAAGGGTGTTCTATCAAGAATCTCTAATTAAAAGTGCCATAACACAATAAATCCTTGGTATTATAAATAAATGCATAAAGCTGTGGAATAGGTGGTGCTGCTGCTGCAACAACATGATGGAAAGCTAGATGCTCGCAGAAAATGACATCAATCGAGAAAAGATGCTCAACTCCAGAGAAGAAATGTCTGAATATCATAGTATATAGTGAGCCATTTATTTCACTAACTATAGCCACCGTTTGATTCTTGTTGCGGCTATAGGAATTTGATGTGACTTGTGGAGCCTCACACGGATTTATTGTTGTTCTAATTTTTATTTTGTACAAACTTGCACCGTTTTCTAAAAATAAAATACACAATTTTCAGCGCAATTAAATAAATATGATACAATCATGAAGGATATAACGTTGAATTCACTTACCAGCAGTCACTTGGGGAAATTCGCTTTTATTTCGACACACCAGCGTCAACTAACAACCACATAACTTGAATTTGCACTACTTCCAATTGAACATTGCTCAACTCAATACACCAAAAAACTATATGAACAAAGGACACCAAAGCGGATTCTCAAGGCATTGCTGATTCAGAAGGGAAAAAGAAAAGACGCGTTTGTTTGCAGGCAGTGCATTTGAATAATTGTGGGCCAGGCGTTAACTATGTAGAATTTTGAGGTAAGATTAAATGAAGTTGGTTCGAATCCCAAGTGTATCAAATTCAAAAGTTTAGATAAGTTTGTTTGGCGCTTACACTAACTAACAGCTTTTGGCATAATTGAATAAAAACATATATCAAACTGGCTTGATTGTGATGCTTGTTAGAAAATTGCATTGTCTTTGCATAACTGGCAAATAAAAAGCGGCTCTAGACAGTAATAGCTCTATACTGATTTGTACTGTGAAACCTTTCCTTTAAGAACGTAGGTATAAATTAACAAAACTTGCACTAAAATTACGGTCAACTTTAATGGTGGTAGAAACACCTACAAATGGTCACAGTGGTAATTGCATGGCACTTTCTAGCTATTTACCCTCAATGATTATGCTCATACAGTACTAAATTTCTATGGTTTCATAAGCTTAAACATAAAATTGTTGGAGCTAGTGCTCAATTAACCCACAAATAAGCACACTGTATCATCTGCCATAAACTTAGTTTCAAGTGCTAGTGTAAAAACAAGAAAAAAACAAAGGTTGACAAAAAAAGCCACCAAAGAACAAAATTATCTCCATTATTTATTCATCAGCATCATTTTTATTTGTAAGAACGGGCAAGTGGCATTACAACAAATGACACCTTAGAGCATTAGTGGGCAACTTTTTGCATGCACATGCCAAAACTGACCATAGCAAAAACATAAAAATTTTCTACATGTCAACCAAATATTTTTGAAAATATATCATTTTTTGAAAACATATCTTTTATCAACTAAAATGTTTTGATTGTTTGATTTTAAATCACATGTAGTTCAACTAGATGATAAAGACCGTTGAAATACATTTTTAGCATTTTGAGAATTCTTGTCACCATTTTCTGTCAAGTTTTTCTCAACAGGGTTGGGGTGTTTTTGACACTTGGTATAACAAGTTTCTGAGTTGGTAGACATAACAGAATGATTTATAAAAGTTTTTTTCCTTGTCTTTCTTTTTCCATCTCCTAGACATGAAACATGCTCTTTTCGACCATCAAATATTTTTACAATAGGTAACAATTCTTGTATTTTCAGTGGCAAGTGGCAGGATAGAACACGTGTAATGTGAAAAACTATTTTAAATGATAAATATCATCCCAGAGCAGTACCAACACAATATATTATGACACAAAATGTATTTAGTCACCTTTGAAATTACATTTAAACAACTCTAAATGAACTTTTGCCACTTTCAAAAGAAAACAGCAGTCAGAAAAAAATCGAAAAAATACTTATTGACACCTATTTAAATGAGGCATAACTGATGACAGAGATTTTATATTTGGCTAATATTTAGCAATCCTGAGAGATATGCATGCATTACTAGTTTCTTCTATTTGACTACTCACTTTCATGAAACTTCACAAAGTTCATGATTGAAAACACCAATTTACAAGCATAATAGATAAAAACATTGAGAGCTGTTGCAAAGTTTTTCAAGCAGATAAAATTATCAAGAATGGTATTCCAGGTCCTTAATACTTCATTTTCCATGTTTTCTTCTGGTACTCTTGTCTCTAATTGCTCCTTTTTCAAGTCAACCTTAAGGTCAACAAATTTCCGCTTAGAGTTAATCTTTTAGAGTAGCTGGAAAAGTAGCATAAAAAATTCTGTAGTGGTTCTAAACGCGGATCTTTAGTTATCGTAATTGTTTCTCAATTACAGTGCGTTTTGGTAATATGCATTTGTGAATTTCAAGTGTCTTTATTTAAAATTGTTCATTTTTTGGATTTTCATTTTGTCTTTAGGCGTTGACTCATAATTTAAAACTTGCAATAAAACTGACAAAATTTTAATCAGAAACACAGAAATTGGATTTACTATGCTTGAAAGTTTTTGTTGCAGTTTATTAAGTAACTTCTTAACGTCAACTTTGTTTTGAATTTATTTTCTTCTGTTCAAATCAAATAATAAAATGGATACAATCAATTAAAATCAAGAAAAAGGAAACTATTTGGAACAGAAACAAAATCATTATTATTTGTTTGATTTGGCAACATTTTATGGAGTTGAAAGTAAGTGGAATTTTAAATTGGACATTTCCGATCAAAATATTGTGCAAATGTAGCAAATCCCTAAATTTCTACATTGGTAATTATTTAAATTACTACATTATCCTTCCAAATTCTACAACCCTACAAACTAGACTTCATAACAACATACCTCTAAAGCAAAAACTTAGCACTATGAATAGTTTCTTGATCAAAAAAATATACTATAAAATAGCTATCTTAAAAATTTTATATTACCCATACACTGGTATCTGCTCTCACTGGGATGACTTGTTTTGTATCTATATTATACGAGGGGCATTCAAAAAACTTGCGTAATTTTTCAATTTTTTATTGATTTCTATTTACAATGAACTTATTTTTCAACATAACCTCCGTCACAGTCGATGCACTTCTCCAGGTGGTGTTTCCATCCATTTATACCATTTTTGAAAAATTCTGCACACTAATTTCTATGCCATGTTTTTGCTGCATGTTTTGCTTCATCAGTGCTATTGAAACGGACTCCTTTCAGATGTTCTTTGAGTCTTCCATTACGACAATGCTCCAGTGCATTCTGCAAGGGTGACAAAGGAAATTTTGAGAGGATTTCGATGGAAATTGCTGCCACATCCACCTTATAGCCCAGATCTAGCCCCATTTGATTTTTTCCTATTCCCAAAACTCAAAGAACAGCTGAAAGGAGTCCGTTTCAATAGCACTGATGAAGCAAAACATGCGGCAAAAATATGACACAGAAATCAGTCAGCAGAATTTTTCAAAAATGGTATAAATGGATGGAAACACCACCTGAGAAAGTGCATCGACCGTGATGGAGGTTAGGTTGAAAAATAAATTCATGGCAAATAGAAATCAATGAAAAATTCCATGTATTTTTTGAATGCTGCTCATAAAGTACAATTTTCTCTGCAAGTGTATGTGTGTTTTTACTCCTTCAAAACTACCATGCATACAAGCATTAAATTTGGCACTATTAATTGCAGCTGCAAGGTAATTGTCATAAGAATATTCATAACATCACAATCAAAGATAATCTTTTCAAAAATTGCATTATTTGAGAGATAATGATGTTTTTCTTAAACAATTACCAGCATTTGACTTGTCAGTTCAAAAGAAAATTCACTCTTTAGTAAATCAGATGACATCATAATTAATGATTAATTTTAAAATTTGTTTTCTACAATTTCTCATTAAGTACCAACTGCAAAAACTTGATAAAAAGACGGTTTGAGATATATCAACAAGTTGCTTTCAATAAACAAAAATCTGCTATAATTTGAGCTGAATTGATGATGCAACAAGTGATTCTTTTTACAAGCATTTTTAGCATTCTATGAAGCATGCATTTTCTCCCTTTTTCTTGAATGTTTCAAACTCTCCCTATCATGTCGTAATGCTGTCTGCTACTGCTACAGTGAAAAAAGCGAAACAGCTAAGGGTAAAGTTCTCATTCACAGAAATTTTGAAACCAAACAACCTAAATGTTGCTTGTTAAAGAATGATACATTACAGTATTAACATAGCTGTAGGTGAAAAAACCTGTTTTTCAGTAATGCAATGGCAAGTTACAACATTTTGTACAGTCATGTGGCTAACGTGATTGATCTTAAACTCTAACACAAATTAATCAAATGTAGCAAAAGTTGAACAAAGTCCAATTTTTTATAAGATATCTTACAGGAATCGTCAAAATATCTGCATCTTCACCACAATAACCTGGTCCATGAATTATACTCTTCAACCATAACTTAATCTATTGTAATAACTGTAAGTGCTTGACTTTGGGTTAGTTGGCACTTCCTAAACCTGCAATTATGCCAGGACCTAGCAATACATGTGCAGCCAGAGATGTTAGGCCATGCAATTACCAAAAGTCATATATAGATGCCAAATAGTGAATAGCTATTTTTTAAATTATCTGGCAATCACTTACTTTGGTGCAGTCCCTTACCTCACAACTTCACATTTACACTTCCATGCAAGTGCTGAAATACATAAATAAAAGTTTGTGAAATGACTGCTTGATATAATTGTAAGCATCTCCAGTTCCGAAGTACATGCTAGAAGCAGGGCGAAAAAGATGTTGCTATGGACTTTAAAAAACTTTGGGAAAAATATAGCAACTATGTGAAACCTCCCCTAATGTTTTTGACTCAACTTCCATTACAAAAAACGATCTTTTCATTTTGAAACAAGATGCAGTTATACCAAAAACATTACCTATTTATTACTGTTATCATACTTATCCATTGGATAAAGCAAGCGCAGCAGTCTAAACCAATATTCTTCACCTTGGCATAACTGATGTAATAACTTAACTGTCTGCAATTGCAATAACTTAACACATTATATAAATATCTCACCATCTGCTACAGGTCACATTCTAGCAATAGCTCTGATGAAAGCTAGACAAAAAGGTTCAAGTTTTCACTTATTTACGAAAAAGATTGTGAGATGGTTGATATCACTAGCAATATAGATTCTCTTATGTATGCTAAGACCATGCAAAACCTTGACAATAACCCAAATGTCTTCATGTGCTCATCTGACATGTACAGCTTGTTCACCAACATTCTCCTGGATGAAACCATCAAGATCTGTTCAGAAACCCTTTATGATAACTTCGATTGACAATCAGTCATTCCAAAAGACATGTTTGTTGTATTTGATGAAGAGTGCTAAATCCTCAGTCGAGTTCAGTTTCAATAACACTATGTACAAGCTAACAGATCAGCTGTGGGATCACCAGTTCATTCAGCTTTAGCTAACATCTTTGCTGGATATTGCAAAGAAAAGTTTTTTTCTGAAACACAAATGTCTCCAATATACTTCAGATATCCTGACAACATATTTGCCATCTTTAATCATGAAGCTGAAGCAGATAAATTCTTGAACACACTTAACTGCCTTCATCCATTCCTGAAATCACTTTTAAAAAAAAGAAACATAAATGTCTACCATTTCTTGAAGTCTTTGTCAAAAGAACAGATATTGGTTTTGAAACCAGTGTATACTGGAAATCCACTTTCATTAATCAGCATTTACATTGCAAGTCCTTTAGTCCTCATAAATGCAAAATAAAGCAAGTATAAGTCTACATTAGTGCATCAAGTCCTAATGATTTGCACCGAATATAGACTCAATGGAGAAATACAATCAAGAAAATATTATTGGAAAATAGATATCTTAAAAATGCCATCAACACTCAGATGACTGAGAAAAGCATGCAGTTCTCCACCCTAAAGTGATTTAGCCATGAAAATTGTTGAGAGTTTCTTGAATAGATTGGAAAAAGAAGTCAAACAACCATGGAAAGCTGCTACGATTCTGCTAGCACTCACTTGGTCTTAACATGATAGCACATGCTGCCAGCAGCTCACAAGGATGTTCTACCTACCACTAAGAAAAGCTTTGTTATATATGAATAGAGGTGCCACAGTCATAGTCGGGAAACATCTCAACAACTACAGGATTGTATCAAGCAACATGTTTCTAAATGGTAAAGACAACTATTGACCCTGCCATTGTTCAGCATCTTTTAGAAAACAAACATGGTGTATTAAACTATGACTAGAAGCAATTTCCAATCCTCACCACAGCATGCAGCTCTTTCCATGTTAAAGTAATAAAGGCTGTTTATATCAAGACACATAGCCTGATGTTATGCAGGGGGAAAGAGTTTGTTTACATTCACAAACTGTTTCAATAATTATGGCATTCTTATTTGGTCTCTTCCTGTACTTCCTCCAGCATTCTGCTATTGCAAAATCTCATTCTTTGGCACACATTACTATACTAGCGCAATCATTGGCTTGTCCTGACTGCCTACATCCATATTAGTCAGATAAAACAACTCACTCACACTAGCTCTTCCTTTTTTGATGTGATACCACCACTGATAAGGGCATCACAAAAACTCAAGACTGAAACAGTTTTCAAAGCTATACTAAAATTCTGTACCACCAACAAGATTTCTAAAAGTAATACTCATAACACCGTGTAACATTAAGTTTGTCTACAGCGCTATTTTTAACCTATTTTATATATTTTTGGCAGTTGGTTTCAAAAACACTAGCAGTTTTTTTTATCATTAATACTTTTTAAGTGATGCCTAATTCTTATTTCACACAATTCTAGCATGACATGCAATGCCAGAGTAAAGTACAGAAAACCATTTGTTACATATAACTTACCTGTTTCTATAAACTGTAATTGGCTAGAAAATAGATGCAAAAGAGCCAACCAGCTTAGGTTGTTTGTGAAACATTGGCCAGTTTTGTAGCAATGACAAAAAACAAAGAAATACTGCACAGCCACTTTACAATTCAAGCAAATTTCAAGCATTTTAAGGCCATTGCACAAGTACCAATTGCACATGACTTTGCACAAAAAGTTCCCAATCTTTTCACAGGTTTGATTTATTTCACTCAATCAAGAAACAGGAAGAATATAGTGTATATTGACATTGTAAAGCAAATCTGCTTCCAGGTTGTTCAAGAAGCTATCTTTAAAAGAGTTGCCATTTACATAGGTTATGCTCAATGCCTACTGCAGCAGGTAAACTATTGGCATCTTTAAATAGCAAAAGTTTCCATCAACAGCACAGAAAATGAAAATTTTTTCCTGTCACTTGTGGTATGCAGTGTTCCTGCTGCCCTCCTCAAATAAATACTAATCTTTTAATCTAGAAAGCAATAACTCAATTTCTGACTTTGTGAAGCTTGGACCTTGAATCAGATTATCTGGTTCTGTCTTATTTTAAAAATGGAGCTTTGGAATTCTTCCAGGTGTGCATTCTTCTATCTTCATTACTGGTCAGGTAGACACCAGCAGTTATTGAATCTTTATAAGAGTGTGCCCCGTTCAATGGTGTTCTCCAAAATAATTACAAAACTTACATAAACGAGTGGATAAAATTTTATCATATGTTGATACAAGTGTAGTATGCAATATGCTTGTTTTGAGATAAACTTGGTGCTGATAAGGCTATATTGTGAGAAATAGAAGCAATAAATGAAGGTCTGGACATGTTAGAGCTTTTCTTTCTTTTACCTTGGGATATTTCATAATATTTACCATACAAAAATTACCATCTTTGAAGTGATTTTGAGTTCCCTTCACATTCTCTGAATTGCAAAGGGCATGAATTTCTTTAAACCTCTTATCCACAATTCAACATTAAAACGACAGCAGCCACATGTTGTATAATTAACCATGATTTGTTCTGATCTCCAATATTCAATTCAAAATATAACATGTAAGCTTCCAATGCTTGGGACCCTTTTCGAATTTTATGCAAGGTGTGTTTATTTCCAACATTGAACCCACACACCAAACAGAAGCAGTCAGGTAAAGTTTTGAACATTCTAGAACTTGGACTTAGCTAACTTTGCAGCAACATTAATCTACACAGCAAAATTAACTTACTTCAGTGATATACTAGACAACAAGCAACCTAAAAAAGATGTTGTTGCTATAACATCTAAGCTGTCAATGGTACAATATAAGAAACTTAATTTTTGAAATTACTGTTAAAAACAAGCAAAAAACACAATATCAACTTTTCAAAAATGTTTGTTTTAAATTTGTTACAGAGTGTAATTATTGTTAACCATAAAATATGTTTACAACATGTCTTGAAGTCTTGCTTAATCCTATAACCATTGTTTGATCAGTTAGCCAGTTATAAAGATCAAAACTTTGTGAAACAAAAGAGCAATAACATTTCCCAATAAAGCTTGCAAAGCAATGATCTATGCAACTTCGTTTATGATAAAAATCAAAATAACTTTTCAAAAACAAAAAAATTATTACCTGAAGGATGCTGCTGGTGGCATTCACCTCCAACATCAAGAAGATAAAGATCGTTGTCATTTGCAGCAAACACACGAGAAGACCTATACCCTGGTAAAACACACCAACAGCTTGGAGGAGTACTTCGCAAGCCTGGAACATCAGCAAGCATTCGCACCTGTGAACACCACATTATTATAAACCAATACTGCAATGCAATCTTAAGATCATTTGCAAATTTAATCAGTTTCCGTCATGAGCCAAGTGCTTCTTTAACTAAAAAAAGAGAAGTTGCTTACTCATACAAGCAATGTTAACTTTAACACATTCCGTGCGACAGGTCTGTACAAGTATATACGTCTACCGCGACACCCTTTTGTTTATAACTTCAGTTAGCTGCTGGCTATTGTCATGACAGCAGGTGGGTGTGCTTTCTCTCCATTTCCTTTACAAAATACCGTAATAAAAAACGTGGCCCACTATTTGCCACATCGCAGTACACTTCTTGTTTACTTGTCATTTGCGATGCAGCAACATATGGGTCACATCGCACGGAACGTGTTAAAACACAAAAATGCAAATTTACACTAACATGTTCAACAAATTCATGGTGAATATTCAATGATGGGTAAAAAAGTCAAACGGTTTTTGATAAACTTTTTAATCTCTTAAAATTTTTGCATGTTTTTTTAGCTAAATCTTCAACCGAATGTTTATTGCATGAAAGAGAGTGAAAAAAAAATCAAGTTTGAACCAATGTTTTTTTTGGGGCAGAGTAACATTGCAAGTAAACATTGTGTGGCTGTGATGCAAACAGCAAGTGACTGCGACTTAAATATTGCACACTCTGTTATTTCACTTCTTTTGAATTACAAATCATCTCTCAAGCAATTAACATAAAGCAAGATCAAAGTTTTTTGTTGTAAAATTTTGATGCCAATTTCAATCGTAGCCAAAGAGCAATAGTAAAAGCAGCTTTCAAACTTCAGTTTCACACAAGACATCATTTTTCAATGAAAATTTGAAACTAAAATTAATTCTATCAATCTATACCTTTTCCTTATGCTTTGATGCTAACTGCTATCATGCTAGTTGAGAAAAAATGCACAAAGCTTTCCCTTTCAGTTTAGCACAAAAAAACAATCTTTCAAGGAAATGATTCAGTTTTTGCAAATTACAAATAAACAACCTTCTTGCTCTTGCCAGCTATGAAAACTTAAAAAGTGAATACGACTTCTTATCAATTGTTGTTTTTTAGTCTCTTCTTAAAAAAGATAACTTTAAAAAAATTTAGCTGACAGCATGTGCTGTGTTAACTTACCAGTCATAATTGAAACAAGCCTTGAAACGTAAAGAAAAAAATGTAGATTCTAGTTTCAATCTCTTCAAGAACACATTATATAAAACAGTAGCCTTTTTTTATATTAATTGCTTCAAAAGGAATTAGTAATATGGTAAAATTTGCCTACATCACACTTCTATAAAATTGCAACAAATTGCCTTTTACTATGTACCATTCCAAATCTGTTTTTTGATTCAATATTAAAGAGTATTACTTAATCAGGTTTACTAGTATAAAGAAAAACCATTAATTATTAAAAATCACAGAAAGTTTTGCATTGCAAAGAAAACTTCTTCAAAAACGTTGTTTGTGCAAAAGAGGGTAGTGCAGTCTTTTATATCTGCTTGCACACAGTGGCATTGAGTGAAGTAGGCAGAGTCCCTAGAAAAAATTTTTCTGTTGACCAGGCCCATTGCAAATGCAGTAAAACTATGTGGTTTTAAATAAGGAATAGACCTTACTACTTTTTTCAGTAAATGTCTCTAAGTGACACCCTATAGTTTTTATATGTAGTTACTATATTAGCATTTTAATTTTGTTACCAGATTTAAAAGCTGCATCTACCAAACTTGCAAATATTCGTCACCACAAAGTTTTCTTTTTCCTGTATTTTTGGTCAATTTTTGTACGCTTTTTACAAAGATACAAATTCACCATCAGGTATTGGCATCCTATTTTCATACATACAATAAACAGGTAATTGAAACTTAATGAGGGCAAAAGAAATATTTAACAAGCTATGCTACTGCACTATCTTCAAGGGTATCATGATCAAGCTTCAGAAGTGTATCAAACTCTCTCGCTTCTGCTGTTCACATATATAGTAAACGATCAATTCAAACTTAATAAAGAGCAAAAGATATATTTAACAAGCTATGTTACTGCAACTATCTTCAAGAGTATCATGATTAACCTTTAGAGGTATATCAAAACCTCTACTACTATTTTTGCCACAATACATAGCTAGATAATGACACTTTACTCTTTTTTTTACACCTGGGACAAAACCTTGTGAAAATAGATTCATTTGCTTTTGTGCTTGGTTAGTGAAATTAGTTAACAAGACTCTGGTGAAATTTGTTATTGTTTATCAGTAACACTGCTTTCAAAGATACATTTAAGGAAACAAGCAAGACCATCATGCTATGATTTGGTGATAAAAACATGGAAAAAGAGGGAGTTCATGTCAAAAACCTCCCTTGAAAATTAATGGTGTATAATTTTTTAACTAAATACACAGCAATGCCATCACTTTATAACATTTCTTAGTGTCGCTTTGCAACAACCTCTATCCTTGCAGGCTATAGTTTGCATTAGACACAACATGCTTAGTTAATATCTTTTAAGAGCCATGTGCTCTTAAAAGTTTCAGTTTTAAAGCTTCTGATTGGCCTGCAAGAGCAGGCTAATGTGCTTCAGTCCTGAGAAATATGCTTCTGGAGAATGGTTTTTGGCACGTGCTGCTTAATCCTCTGTTGTAGCCTTTGATAATCGGTACGTGGGTCATATGTCTCAAAGGCTACAACAGAGGATTAAGCAGCACGTGCCAAAAACCATTCTCCAGAAGCATATTTCTCAGGACTGAAGCACATTAGCCTGCTCTTGCAGGCCAATCAGAAGCTTTAAAACTGAAACTTCCTTTTCTGCCATAGGACAACATCTTTTACAAAACCCTACATGCGCACACGAATATAATGACAACAAATTTTCTATTCTTGTCTGTGGCCGTACTTCTTTTCACCTTTCCATCCTTGAAGCCACGTACATTAAAACATCCAAACCAAATTTATGCAAACAAAAGGAATTTGTTTATGGTCTAAAAATCACACATTAGTTTCCGCTCCTTCTATTGGTCACTTCTTTTACCAATCATGATAGAGTCTTTTTTTCCCTTTTTTTTTTCGTCAACTGTGTCTCTATACAAGTGACTCACATCACCTTTTCACTCTATTTCTGACAGATTCTCTTGAAAAGTGTCAGACAAAAAGCTTTAAGAATGAATACTCTACATTCTGCAATTTTCAAATTCTGTACCACAAATCAACTCTTCAAATATTGCTCTCTCTATATTTAGTTGTACAAATTGTTATAGTTATACAGTGGAATCCGATTAATTGGATATCGGATAACTGCATAATCCATTTCATCGCATTGAAATTGTAAATCCCAAACCACAGTCAACCATTTGTAAAGAAAATCTTTCAGATAATCACAAGGTGATTTATTGCATAATCCACTCAATTGGATAGAATTGAAAACAATTATTCAATTACCAAAAAAAAAGTTGCAAAATTTTAGTGACAAAAACACGATTGTTTTAAAGTCTTAACAGAAACAAACTGAAAGGTGCAGAACAACGCCGATGGGCAACATCTCAAAATGAAAGAGGCCGCCCCTGATTAGAAATCAAAAACAATGCAACATGCAATGTGATTGATGTTCGGTGATGCAAATCTTGCACTTGCATATCACATTTATGTGAAGAAGTTTTACAAAACACTTAAGTTGAGAACAACGATGCTAATGATGAAAACCTTGCTGACACAACTGCTGTTATTTTACCAAAAAACAAAGAAGTGCTTCATGTACTTGATAAAATTAGACGACAACTGCAAATTGAAGTGAAAAATAGGGACACATTTCTTCGACTAGAAAAAAAAATGCAAGATAGCATGCAAATTAAATTAAACAAACAACAGTTGCACAGTATTTCGCTTAAAACAAATAAAATTTAATTAAACCTGTATTTGCATGTTTTACTTACTTTTTGAGCAAAAATAAGACAATCCCATTGCAGTTGCTTTGAAGTATGACATGTAGACGTTTTTATGTGTGATGAACATTGCACTTCAGTTTGACTTCGCACTTTTGCATAAACGCATAACTTGCTTAATCGCATAAATTGCTCAATCACATAAAAAGGCTTGGAAAATTGACTATGCAATTAACTGGATTTGACTGTATGTTAATTTTTTTCCTAAATTTTGGGTTTTAATACAATGATGTAAAGTATAGACATAAATATCATAGCAGGTAGCATAAGAAAAACATCCTTGCTTTATGGTATATATGACAGCATCACCCGAAGATCCCCCATCAGTAACGTCGAGATTGAAAGCGTCAGTTCAGCCAGCCAAGCCGGTTATACCTATCAGGCTCTGGTACGAAGAGTTACCAAAGGTTTAAGTGTTTTTTGCACATAAGATGTTCACGACTTTTTGTGCTCCTTTTCCTAATAGAATATCTCATTTCAAGATCCTGGCTATGCCTTAAGTGCATGAGCTCTGATCACTGCTAATTGGAACCAAGGGAGCATTGCGTTTTCTGTGGTTTGGAAATAGGGAACACATTTTTGATATTGTGATTTCACATAGTGACACTGTTTTCTTTTGATTTCCCTTAAACTTTCTTAAGTCCACGCTGGCTACACATTATGTTGCATTCTTTTTTCCCTGCTTGATGTGTCCTGGGGAATTGAAAGTGTCCTTGCTTTTCCTCAAATGTTTGGTCTGATCCTGGTAGCTCTATAAAGCTATTATAAAGCAAAATACCAATAATATCTTCCATGTGGTGCGATTTAACACAGTGACATTGTTTATTTTGATTTTCTCAACTCCCTGCCTTCTACACATTATGATTCATATTTGTTCTTCCTTGCTAAGATATGCTCATAGAAGTTAAATAAGTCTTTGTTTTTCCCAAATATTCAGGTTTGATTCTTGTAGTTCTATAAAACTATTATGAAGCAAAATAGAAAAAAATGTTTTTCCTAAGTATGGTGTGATTTAACCCGGGCAGCCCATACTATCACAGGTGCCAATTTATAACCTACTAATTAATGCAGCTGCACCAGCTTAACCATACAAACATTTGTTAGAGCCACATCGAAATGTTTTACTAAATATAAATCATAGCTCCTGTACATGTAATAATGATCATGTTGGTTTATTAATCAAGACTGGAAGTATTTAAAAAGAATGATGACACAAAACTACCATTCGTAATTTTTAAAACAGTAGGGAGGGAAAATGAAATGTTGGCTCATAAAGAAATGAGCTGTTTGGTGGTAGGCATGTTTGATGATTTGGTGGGCCCGCTTTTGTATTAATATTTGTGACATCAATATTTTTGCAAGCGCTGTTTGCTTTAATTTGGCCATAGCATAAAAAGGGGTCCCACCTTTCCTTTAAGTCATACAACCTATTGCAATAAGTGCCTATTAAGCTCTTTTCAAACAAAAACATTCCCTCTAATCCAGTATTACATATTGATGCTATTATTAATTTTGATCTTTTCTTAAATTTGGAATTTTATTACATTTAACTTTTCCTCTAATACAGACCTCCCTACTTCTAAATGAAAATTAGTGTTTTTTACAGATATCCCTGCAATTACAAATATCAATAATGGGCTTTATCATTGTTTGCTATCAAAATGATGGTGGATAATTTGCTGTCTGCTGCTGTATTCACTAAATAGTGACAAGCATTAAGATGTCATTTAACATTATGACCTCACAATGCGTTCTGAATCATTATTAGGATTGCTACTTACGATTTCTTTGTTACTGTATACAAATTAATATGAAATAACGTCTCGGACTGCATGGATGTTCCTTGGCCCTACCATACATGCTGCCATGCAAAGAGCAAACCAATTTGAAATGGAAGCACTCACAGTTAAGCTACAGCAGTAGCAGGGGCCCCCATCAATAATGTCAAGATTGAGAACATCAAATCAGCTGGCTGCTGCGACAGCCTTGCATAATTGCAAAGGAAATTGCTTCAACATTTAGATCATATGTAGCTCGACCCTTACATTTTGTTGCAAGCAATAAGAAAGGACCATCTTTACTCCCATTGTCTCTTTCTTGGTTGATCACCAAGTGTTTTGCTTGGAGTAGGCTGCATATTAAAATTTATGGACTTTGAGTCTTTTGAATAATTTGATTGATAATGCCAAACATCCATGCTATCAAGAAAGAATAGACAAAATGTACCAAAGGACTTAGTTTTTCTAGAAATTACAATTTTGTGAAGTGCGGGCATGAAAATTTTGTGTTTTTAGCCAGTAGACTACATTTCATAAACATTTGGAGACTTCAGTTTTTGATGGATCTATTTGAATTGTTTAACCAAAAATGAAACATCATGTATGACAAGCGATTTTTGATCAGCCATTACCAACTATTCCTTAGCCTCAAGTAATTGGAGTCACATATTGCTGAAAAGCAAATTTCCTATGCTTTCAAAGCAAAGTAATTGCTAGTACTTTATTAAAACACTTTCGTATTAAAGTCACCTGTTTTTACTGAGCTCACCATTTTTGTGAGGGGTAAAAAGTTACAGCACAGGTTTTAAAAAGTTCAGTTTTTCAGTATAAAAACTACTACTAATTAAACATATTATCAAAATCACCTTGAAATAACCTTTAATTTGTTGAAAAAAGTTTAAAAATCAGTTGAGAAATAAGGTCACCAATCAGTTTTTTAATAAACTTATTTTGCAAAAAGGTTACAATTTTTAAAAACATCTTCATATTATGATCTGTGGTAGCAAACATTTGTGTTGATTGTACGAGATATATTATGACGTCATAGAGCCAGTTTAAGCGTGAAAGGGAAAAAGAGAAGAAAATATGCTTAAAGGGCTTTAAGTGTTAAACAAAGAAGTGCTCATAGCATAGTCAAACAAGCTATAATTGTTGTAAAGTTGTTTTTATCAAAAGCAGCTTATTAATACCTCCTAAAAGAACGTTTAATTGTGTTTCTGCGATGAGTACTTTTTGAGAAAAAACCAAAAACAGATTGTTCAATAAAACGTTGATTGTGACGTCAATTTAGACACCACACAAATGGAAGTTTTTGAAATGTGGTAAGTCGGAAACTGGTTTTTGTTTGAGCAAAAAGCGATTGTCCTCTGTCAAGTAATGAAAATTCTAAAAAATAGTTTTGATTGTGACGCTATCATGACATCACGAACACTGTTATGACATTCGCCATGGGGTAGTGATCAATTGTGCCAAGTTTGATGCTTGCACCTTTAGCAGTTTCAGATCAGTTAAAACAGACAGACACACAGACAGAATTGCACTTTATATATTAGATAATGTTAAAATCTCCACCAATATAGCACTGCGCATGGGCATATATGCCATTAAAATACAAAAGATAAAACATTGAAATAAGTGGTTAATCCACATTGCATAAGAAATACAATCAAAATACACAAAAACAAAACAAACATTACTCTGGTGATTTAAAGGTTGGCTACTGGTCCAAAAAACCCAAAATTGTTGCAGAGGTACAACACCAACAGGTTATGACATGTAAATTTTTGATTGTTGTAAGATCTCTTATTAGAAGCATGTGGATTATCCCTCATCAAACTCAAGCAATGTTTTACCATCATATCATAGTTTCAGTGGCCTAATGCCATATTTCCGTTGTTTTGATATCTTGGTAAAAACGTTCACCCTATATCCTACCTTGCCAAAGTTCTCACGAAAATCGATGAGATGGTTTATGCAAGTAATGAACTTTTATGCTCAGGTTGCACTCAAGCAAATTTTGAAAAAGCTCACATTTTTTGATGATTCTCAGGTTTCTTGTTTCAAGGAAACTTCCTCAGCACCTTAGTGAATACATTGCATGCTTCAGCCCCAACTGCACTCATTGCAGTGACAAAGTGTTGGTGCTTGAGCAAGGTTCTGATCTGAGGTGCATCACTAATACCTGCTTATTTTTTTCATAGCAAAGACAGGAAAATATTGAGCATTTATAAGCAGTCTCCAAAGTGATTAAGGGCTTTGAAAAGCTACTTCATTAAACCAATTTTGATATGTAGTGGTGGAACAATGATTTTTTACAATCAACCTATTGTTTATCTGTGACGTTTCTTTCACTAGATATCATGCTACTTCATGGTGGCCATTCTTTTCTTACACAGTAATTTTCTTTAGCTCTACCATCTCAGTAGCACCAGAAACAGGGATAGCTGGCATGACCTCTTTGTTGTTCCAACAGAATATCAAACCTTTTTATCTATACAAATCAACCACGAGTGATCACAATACTTCAGACTCTCAAGAACAACTTTAACATTGGTAATTCTGATCTCAAACCCAACCACTGCCTTGAAGTCCAGACTTTTCAGCCAAGGGCTAGGCTCTCCTGATTAGAAATTGGCAACAGGAAGAGCATCTGGATGTAAAAACAATGCACCAAGTTGTTCTCAAGCTTTTAAAAATGAATGTCATAAATAATGGGCAGGGTACAGCCCAAAGTATTCTATGGTAATTCTCATCTCCTCTCGTTAAAACTCAACATGGCAAACCTGAATAGAGTGTTGATGGGAGAATTTCTGTTAATAAAAGAGCACTGATCAATAAGGTCTACCATAATCATGGTATTGAGCTTGTAGTCAACACAAAGCTCAGTTATTTCATTTTTGCTCCTAAATGCAAGAACAATAAGTGGGAAGCGCAGTAGATGTAAATTTTTCTCACAAGGATGTCCAGAATTAGTTTACGGTGTTGGTGTTTTGTGCACGGCTTATGATTGTTAAATTAGTGATTGGAAAGAACTTAGTTGATGTGATATCTGTATATGCATCACAGATTGGAAGTGAAGAAAAAGAAATTTTTTGGGATGCTGTTTAAAACTTGATGATGAATCTAAAAGGATGAGATTGTGGTCTTTGGCAGAGACTTAAATGGATGTTGCAAAGAGTAGTGATGGTTATGGAAGAGTCCACAGAGAACATGGTGTATGAGAAAGAAACATTGATGGTGTAAAGGATTTCAGTTTGGTGAGGTAATGGAGATGATTGTAGGTGAAACACAATTTCAGAATGAAACTAAACTTGTTACTTACACATCAGGGGAGTCAAACACCACTAAAAATTAATCAAAAAGTTGATTTTTAGGGTTGCTGAGCAAATGGCAAAGGACAGGCAAAATGCCATTGGAATAAACTGTTCGAGAAGCAAAGATGGTAGTGCTGTTCTTGTTGAGCCAGAACTGGTGAAGAGGAAATGGAAAGAGTACATGGAGTGACTGATAAATGTGGAGAATACATAGGATGGCAGAGTGGAAGCTGATGTGATAGAAAGATCTATAGAATTCATGGATAAGATGGAAGCAGAAAATGCACAAAGTGTAATGAAGCTTGACAAAGCACCTGGTCCAACAGGTGTATCAAGTGAAATGTTGTTGGCAGCAGGGTGTAAGGAAAAAAAATTATTTGGAAAATATTTGCAAATTGATTGTAACAAGAATGCCATCTGATTGAGGGGTAAAGTGATCAATTGCAATGTAGCTCATATGGAAGAATTAAGTTGCTGAAGCATGACAAGAAAGTCTTGGAAAAGGTGTTGGAGAGAAGGTTAAGAGATAGAGTGACAATCAATGAAATGCAGATGGGGTGCATGCCAGGAAAAGAAACTATTGACACAGCAAATCTAGGAAAGTTTCAAGACAAGAGCAAACAGTTACACTATGCTTTTGTAATTTTGGAAAAAACATTCTTGATCAGATACCTAGGGAGGTGGTAAAGTGGACATTACAAAAATTATGTTTGAAGAATGGCTAGTACAAGTAGTGATGTTTATGTATAATAAGGCAAAGACAGTAGTGAAGACAAACCATGGTATGAGTGAGAAATTTGAAAAAAAGACTGATGTACATCAAGGGTCAGGGTTAAGCCTGTTTCTGCTTGTACCTGTGATGGAGGCCTTGACAAATTAAATTAGATAAGATCTGCCATGTGAAATATTGTATGCAGATGACTAATGCTGGTAGCTGAGACTATGGAATCATTGAAGAAGGTGTTGGAGTGGAATGAACAACTGAAGAGAGCAAAGGGATGCGTTTAAATGCAAAGAAGACCAAGGATATGTTGTCAAGGAAAAACAGTGAGAAAGCAGACATGAGTGCAAAATGTGTGGAAAGGGTGTTGGAAGTAATTCCATCTAATGCATCAGTTGTAATGGATGGGTGTATAAGTGTTGCTCCAGCTTGAAGAGTCATCTCAGACAATTTGTTGTATTTTCTAATGTTGAACATGTGTGAGAGGAAACCATGGTAATTGAATTGACATAGATTTTGGAATGGATTTAGGAAATAGAAAAAAAATCTGGCAAGCATTGGAAATTTTTGTTATCTGGGAGAAATATTAAATGGAAAAGGAGACTCAACTGCAGCATCAGTCACAAAGATACAATGTGCATGGAAAAATTTAGAGAATTGGGCAGTCTCCTAACAAGGAGGATGTCATTAAGATTGAAAGGAAGAGTCTATGCAGCATGCATGAGAAATGCGATGCCGAATGGGAGCAAAGACTTGAGCAGTGTTCCCTTTAAACACAAAAAAAGTGCAAATTTGTGAAAAAATGACCGGTGAATTCACAGTGAAAATTTACCAATGCAAAAAAATTTCAGCAGTTTTTTGCAACTTTTTTCCACAGAAACTTTTGTAATTTTTCAGCAAATTTTTATTCAATTGTTTTGCTTCTAATGCATAGGAAATGTAAAAAAAATTCCAATTTTTAATCCTTCTTTGAGTGATGAAAATTTTTCTCTTTTGCTTCTGCCAATTGCAGCATTGTAGCAAGTCAGATCTAAAGATGACGCTGAAAAAGCAATGTTTGAAAAAAAGTTTAATGTTGTATTGCTAGGAAAGTCAACCTAGTTGGTTTCCAGCGGGCTACATAATTAATATTATTTTAATGCTTTCAATGTTGTACACTAATTCATCCATTTATCTTAAGCTTTACCTCTGATATCTTATTGTAGTTATAACAAAAACATTTTTGTAGGAAAGTGTTTTTGCAGGAAATAATAAATAAGTTTAGAGGCAAAGTAGGAACTCATTTTATTGTACTTGGTGTACCAGACTAAATGGTGGAATGAAGTGGACAGAAATTAAATAAAATATTGATTGACGAAATGAGAAAATAAATTTCAGCAAAATGAATTTTAATAAATTTTTATTGCACAACACATGACTCGTGATTTCAATTGGCTTTTCAGAATCTAGTGGCTTTTCTTATCAATTGAATTACAGTGAATATAGGCAATAAAGTAGTAGGCCCTAAAGCCAATTAAATAATTTAGGATAAAACATGCAGCAACCGTTAAAACTTCAAAATATATCAATAAACAAAATATTTTGCCTCCTTATCTACTAAAATCCAACAAAAAAAGACGAGCATTGTTCTTGTAAAGGAATTTGACATTAACTACAACCAAATACTTTACAGCAATCTCCTCTATATGGAAGTTTGAAATTTTGCTCAATCCTCTGCGTTAGATACAAAAACAAAGAAGTCACCACTACTTCAAGTTTGCAAAGACTATCAGTAAAACTAATTGGGTGACAACCAAAACAATGTCAAAATATCTGCTCAGTATTTAAAAAGATCAAGTAATGTTATTAAATGTTTGCTAGCGATTTATTTAATCATACCCCATATTAAAGTTTTCAAAAAATTCACCAGGCATGCGATTCGATGTAATATAGTTTTAAACACAGTGGAACATATTGGTAAAGTTCTAACTTGCCAGAGATCAATGAAAGACAATGATCACACACATTGACGTGACATCTACTTTCATTAGCACCCTAAAGCATTTAACCCAATGAAATGTCTGAAACAACTGCCAGACAGGTAAATCTACAAGATTCAACCCCTATAAAATTTTCCCACATCCACCAGAAATCTAAACTTATTTGATTTGATGCCAAACTCATGTTGCATAACAAGTCTTTAACTGCTGTAAATATTCAAGCAAAAATTGGGATGTGTAAATCTGCTATTCTAAATATCTCAAAAACTGTTCACGATCAGCCAGACATCTAAACATAATCAATGTGATATTAATATCGCATTGCACATTTTTTAACTATTGTAAATATTCAAAAAAACTGCTGAACATGTACATCTACAATCTAAATGTCTCCAATACTTGCCAGAATCTGCCAGATATCTAAATATAGTTGACACTATATTAACGCCGTATTGCAAAGCCTGTTTTTAACCACAATTAAATATTCAGAAAAAACACTGCCGGACATGTAAATCTTAAAGTTGTCAATGCCTCCAATATTTCCCAGAACCTGCCAGACAATTAAACATACTCGACTTGTTGTTAACATTGTGTTTGATATTAAGTTTTTTACTCCTGTCAAGTTTCAGATTAAAAACAACTCATATCTATTTTGTTAAATAGCCTAACCCACAAAGCTAAAGCAAAACTTTCTAAGTTCTTTAAAACTTCGCAAAATCCGCGAAATTTTGTGTCTAAATCGACTTGATAAAAATGTTTATTCACTTTCATCACGTTTTATCCTGCAGTAACATATTGTTGTGTCTAGTATCTGGCAAGCCCAGGCAGTGTTGCAGGCACAATAAATTTTACTTTAAATAATTTGTCTAGTTACTATAACAAATAAGTTATGTCACAATTGTGATAATCTTGGTAAAGTACTCTTTTCAAAGGTACATCAACGCAATAGTTCACGATCGCCTAAGTGAGAGGCTTGTAATTTTTTAAACACCAAATATGGTTGCAGTCTGGAAAACAGAGCGGTAACATTACTGAAATAAAATGCAATGCTAGCGACAGCGATTTAGAGTTAAGGTTAGGGCTAAGATTAGATTCAAAATAAGAGTTACATGGACCGCTATTCTTAGGGATGGTTCATAGAATTCAGTGGATTTCCACATTTTAGTATTATCCCAGCATAAAACGTTAATTTATAATCCCATGCAGTTACTACGTTTTAAATATGCTCAATAAAATAGTTTGTAAACGCAAATCAAGATCTGATAATGATCGCTGGCCAGTGGTATGGAAGCAAGAGTTTCCAGACATCACTTATAATCCCTCAAAAGATGAGGCTGTTCGTGGGTAAGTTGCAAAATGCCGATCTGCAAGCTGACATGTGTAACTTTTTGTGCGTTACTGAATATACTATTGCCTGAATCACCATTTGCTAAGAGTTTGTCGAGGCCAATATTTATTACTCATGAGTCATGGAATGTTACAAAGCTGGCGGCCTAGCAAACGTTTGACATTTTTTTCAACTACAGTATTCAAAATGCTTGACAAAAGTAAGTCATTTTTGAAAATGCTGTGAAAAAATCATTATTAGATCCAACCAATGAAAAAAAGATAACTACAAATTTTTAACCCACTGAGAAACTAATAAGATTGACGATTGACACTATCTTTTGGAAAATATTGGATCAAAGGTTTCAGTAGCCACTTTGTTTCTTTCATTAATCGTGAACGCAAACTCTCTACGCCTATATACTGGTATCATATTAACAAATTTTAGATTGATTTAATCTTTGTTACAATGTAAAAGTTTCAATGAGGACAATTGGATTGGAAAAACCTAAACAGTTAAAAAATGTGCAAGAAACTTAGGTCAATATAAGGTACATCAACTATAAACCGCATATTTTGTGGTCTTATGTATAGATTTGAAAATTATAGGCTAAGATCTGAAAATTGTAAACCTTGCACCTAATTGGCAAAGCAGCATACGAGCATAAGGGGCATTAACAATTTATTAAAATGAATATGCCAGGAAACAATAATGAGTATACCACCCATATTGTGGGTAGTTTATGACCATATAGGATATTGTGGGTAGTTTATGACAAATTTTCTTTTACTTTGATTGAAGGCAATTGGTTTACTACTTCGGACAGCTAAACTTTTTTCAACCAATTATTATAATTCAAAAAGCAAAGGCATACCAAATAGTCAGGTTTTCATGATTATAAATGATATGATTCGTTTTAAATTTGTACTGCACAATTTTTTGCAGATTTTTACCAGACACACTGGTGTTGTGCTTGATGGTTTCTTTTCTTGATTGAATATACAGGGTGGGCCAAAAGTAGGTATACAGTTATTAAAGTATTTTTTATATGCTTTGAAGTTACATGCAGTGTACTTTATGTTACTTGTTAAGTAGCACAAACATTGTTTATTTTTTAGATAATAATTCTAACTTGAATTTACATTAGTTTTCTAGCTGGTTGGAAGGTAGTACAGTTTGGTAAATCTTGATTATTTTAGGTTTAATGGCAAATCATTTAAATGAAGAGCAAAGAAAATGGGTGTCAGAGTGTTTTGGACAGGTGTGAAGAATGTTGCAATGTTGGCAGAGGAGATTTTGAGCACTTAAGAGATTAAATAGTTTTGTCTAAGGTATAACTAGCATTCTTGAAGTTTAAAAGTGCCTAAATGAGAACTACAAACTTACTTTTTAAACCTAAACCCTACTTTTAATAACTGTATACCTACTTTTGGCCCACCCTGTATTTACGTCATCAATATTATATATTGTTTGGTGTTGCTGATTGTGATCACGAGTGGTTTACCACCCGATTTCTTACTTGAGGAAACTTCTTGCTGTTACATTTTCTGCGAGACATATTTGTTGATGTCAACAGACTGAATATATACCTCCAAGGTGAATTTATCAGCTCCCACAATGCTCAAGCTGGGATTGAAGCAGTATGATATCAATAGAAATTGGCTAGTTCTTACTGAAACAGTTTTGTTACGCAGAATTTAGTCATCAATCTTTGATTTTAAAAACTTAATTTTTAAAGTGGTTGTTGGTCAAAATTTAGCAAAGAATAGTATATTTTGGAAGAGTTTTTGATTTTGCTTCATGAAAAAAGTTTTTGATAACATCTATTAATTAATTTTATCTCCAGCAACCACAGCCTAGTGTTTCATGATTGTTATTGTGAATGTAACTTTATCTAAAAACTAAACAGTAATGCTATTAAACAAAAATTTGATCAGGTACACAATTCAAATTTGTATAAAAAAAATTTCAGGAAAAATTCCTCCAGATTTTTACGCAAAGCTAAGGAATCTTTTTAACGCTGCAACCATTGGTTAGGATTTCCGACGCCTTATCAAACTCGTAACTTTGCTCTCTCAACCAAGTCACATGGGGAACACACATTCAAAAAGCTCTGTCAAACCTCAAGACCAGGCGGCTTGATTTAGCTCCAGCTGGTCAGCAGTTATGATCTGGAGGAGTGTTGATAACAGCAGACAGGAGCGAAACCGAAGAAGTGGTCCAAAAGTTTACAGAATCTGCCTTGATGTTTGTAAGTGAATGCAAGTGGCGCAAGCAAATTTGCTGAAGATATGAAGCTTTAAGTAGCCCAAAAGTTTCTCCAAATCTGGTTTACTTGGTACACCAAAGGCAAAACAAAACTATGAAAATTTTTCAGCCAAAGCCAGCAGCATGTACAATTGCAGACACTCTTTGTTCTATACAAAAACTATTTGATAGGGCAATTATATTCTTGCTGAAAAATGAACTACACTCTCACTTTTGTACTTTTGGTCACAGTTATTAACTGCACTAAAAAGAGCTGATTGATTGGTTGAAACAATATATTTGTCTGCAGTCGCAATCACGATGCATAGCCAGTCTTTTCTGATTATAGAAAACGTTTTATTTAGTTAACTGTTTTCAGCTACTTTATTAAAAATTGTATTTTTACCGTCAGCTGCAGCCATAATAAAGCTACGAAAACTAAACCACCGAAACTTTTGTATTTAAAGTTGAACATCTCATAGTTTCATTCAAGGCCAGAATTCCGGAAAAAAAGTGATGAAAAGCTTCAAAATTCTGGACCCAGCTTCAATTCCATCAAACGCCGAAGAAAGGAAAAACTTTGGGGTCTCAGAAGTGTGCCTTTTGCACAAAAAGTAGGCTACATAGTTTCTAGAAAGTATTCAGCCCATTACATGTAACATCTTCAGTTACGTAGTTAAGCTTAGTTTTATTTGTTCATACCACCAATTTACAAAAAAATGGAGATGCGTAAAAAGTTTTATTGGTGGTACAGAATTTTAATATAGCTTTGAAAAAAGCTGTTTGAGCCACAAGCTTTTCGTGACGCTCTCATCAGTGGCAGTATCGCGACAAAAGGGAAGATCTAGAGCAGAGGTTCTTAACCTGTGGGTAATTACCCACTAGTGGGGAATTTGAGGATTTCAGATGGGTAATTTTAAGTTTCAGAACACAAAAAACATAAGCAATAAAAACTTTAAGTAGGAATGTGAGAGCCAACACGATGTTAGGCAATCCATAAGCATGACGTTTCGAAACTTGACTGCTTTCATCATAAGATGCAGTTCATGATAGGTCATAAACTGTTAAACTGCTCAGTAAGACAGTATACTAGCATTAGGTTAGTAACTAGCCTAATGCTTTATAACTAGCCTAACATCGTGTTAGTTGAAGTTTGTTGATCTCTGTGTACTACTGTACTCGATATAAGTTGGCAACGTTATGGTAAATAACTTTGATCAGTTATCTGGTAAATTCTAGATTTCTAGAAAGATTTTCTAATCTAGATTTAGTTTAGCATTATGACTAAAGTTAAACGAAAATATGACGATGATTACCTGAATTATGGATTCATATTTGTGGATAAAGGTAATGAGCAGTTACCACAATGTGTTGTATGTCTTAAAACTTTTTCAAATGCCTCCATGAAGCCCTATCGACTGAAACAACATCAAGTCAAAGTCCACCCACAGTTAGCCGAAAAGAACCGGAGCTACCCTGAACTAAAAACAAATCAAGTAAAGAAAATGAGATTGCATACTACCAGTCAATTTCAAACCACTTCAAAGGCAATCCTAACAGCATCTTATGCAGTTTCTTCACAAATGGCAAAAGCCAAATAGCCACATAACATCGCCAAAAAACTGATAAAGCCGTGTCTTGTAGAGTGTGCTAATATTTTGCTTGACTCAAATGCTGTTTCCAAGATTAAGCAGGTATCCTTGTCCAATAACACTGTTAAGTCACGCATTGATAATATGGCAATGGCATGCAATATCAAATCGAAACTCACCGCCAATCTCAAAGCTTCACCTGTATTTGCAATTCAGCTTGATGAGTCAGTTGACGTTGCAAATCTCTCTCAACTGATGGTGTTTGTCTGATATGTTCATAATCAAGCCATTGAGGAGAACTCTCTTTTTTGTTGGCCATTGGAAACTACCACAAAGGCCAGCGATGTGTTAAAACTGGTGGAAGAATTTTTTGAAACTGAAAAATTGGATTGGGATAAACTTGGTGGTGTGTGTACTGATGGGGCACCTGCTATGTTGGGTGCGCGGTCTGGTTTTGTTGAATTTGTGAAAAGAATCCAAATATTATTGCCATGCACTGTATGATACATCAAGAGGCATTGGCCTCAAGAACAATGCCTGAAGAACTCAAGCAAACATTGGATTCTGCAATCAAGATCTTAAACTACATAAAAGCAAGTGCATTAAATACCCGGCTCTTCTGAAAACTGTGTTAGGATATGGAATCAGAACATCAAAATTTGGTGTATCACACCTCTATTTGCTGGCTTTCCAAAGGCAACGTGTTAAATCGCCTTGTGCTTTTACTGCATGAGCTTACTGAATTTCTTGAAATTCAAAAGAAAAGAGAATTGAAGTCGATTATTACTGACAGTATATTTCTGAAGAGATTGGCATATCTTGCAGACATATTTGGTCATTTGAATGAACTGAATCGCAAGTTACAAGGAATAGATTCAAACATAATTGTACAACAGGACAAGATAGCTGCATTTATTGCAAAGCTGGAATTGTGAAAAGGGAAAATACAGAGTGGTCGTAGTGTTGCGGCATTTCCAACGTTACATAAAATGATTGGAATGAATGATATTTGTTCTGTAATTTAAAGTGATGTTGTTGAACATTTTGACAAGCTTACTTGTGAATTTCATCGTTATTTTCCATCCATTCAAGCTGATACTCCTACAATGGCATTAACTAGGAATCAATTTCAATTCCCTGTTGCAGATGTTCAAGAAGATGAAGAAAACACACAAGAACAGGTTTTGGAATTGATTCATGATTCAGCTGGCAAAACTTCATTTGAAGATAATACCTTGGATAAATTTTGGGCAATTATGATGAATACATACCCAAAAGTTGCTGCAAAACCATTATCATTGCTGACTGCTTTCTCATCAACATACCTTTGTGAATCGACTTTTTTGAATGTTATCACCATAAAAACAAAAGCTCAAAACACAATGTTAAATCTGGAATCAGATTTGTGTTGCGCAATCTCAAAAATAAAACCTGACATTAAGTTGATCGTCGCTGAAAAGCAACAACAAAAATCACATTGACGAATTTGAACCAAATTAAATGTTATTCTTCTCAATAAATTGTTCTTTTTGTTACATACTGTTGTGCTTTTGGATATATCACAACATGTCATCAGAACTCATTTTGATTTTTCAGTCAGTTTTAGAAGTATGTGGGGTAGTGGAGAATATAGATTTATTAAGTAGTGGAAGTGGGTAATGAAGTAAAAAAGGTTAAGAATCCCTGATCTAGAATGAATAAGTGTTTTATGTGAATAATTTGGACGTTAGGCAATCAAGACAAGCCAATGATAGCGCTAGTATTGCAAAGTGTGCCAAAGAAAGATTTTGCAATTGCAAAAGTTAGAGAAGGCGCAGCAGGAGGCCAAATGCCATGATTATCGAAAGAGTTTGAGAGTGTAAACAAACTCTTTCTGTCTGCATAACATCGGGCGTCAGGTCTTGATATAAGTAGCCTCTAAAAGATTAAGATGGAAAGAGCTGTGCGCTGCGGCAAGAATTGAAAACTGCTTATCATCATAGTTTAATGTGCATTGATCATTATCTAAAAGATGCTGACCAATGGCAGAGTCACAATCCAGTTTGGCGTCGATTTGTTTGCACGATCTGTGTGGTTGAGATCGACATGTAAATTGGCAGGTAGAACATCCTTGTGGGCCACAGACAGCATGCACCTAGACGTAAATACCAAGCGGGTGCTGACGGAACCATAGCAGCTTTCCACGATGGTTTTGACTTCTTTTTCCAAGTTTGTAGATGGCTTACCAATCCAAGGGACCCTCAAACACAGGACACTTTTCAGAAAGTTTTCGGACCCTCAAGTACACAGAAATCATTTAGAAAAGTTTTGTCATATATGAATACAAGTGCCACTGTGATAGTCAGTACTTAGGGCGAACATCTCAACGACTACAGGATCGCATCAAGCAACATGTTCTGCAACGGTTAAGACAGCAATTGACTCATCCACGCCGATCTCAACCACACAGATCGTGCAAATGAACCGACGCCAAACCGGATTGTGACTCTGCCATTGGTCAGCATCTTTTAGATAATGATTGATGCGCATTAAACTATGATGATAAGCAGTTTTCAATCCTCGCCGCAGCACGCAGCTCTTTCCATCTTAATCTTTTAGAGGCTACTTATATCAAGACCTGACGCCCGATGTTATGCAGACAGAGAGTTTGTTTACACTCTCAAACTCTTTCGATAATCGTGGCATTTGGCCTCCTGCTGCGCCTTCTCTAACTTTTGCAATTGCAAAATCTTTCTTTGGCACACTTTGCAATACTAGCGCTATCATTGGCTTGTCTTGATTGCCAAACGTCCAAATTATTCACATAAAACACTTACTCACTCTAGATCTTCCCTTTTTGACGCAATACCACCATTGATGAGAGCGTCATGAAAAGCTTATGGCTCAAACAGCTTTTTTCAAAGCTATATTAAAAAAGTTTGTCTTTTAAAAATAAAAATTTAGTGGAAATTAGAATGCATCATAGTGGTTAGATAAACTTATTATGGTCTCAACACTTTCGGTGCTGAAGGACGTTAATCTACGTCAATAGAAAAAATGCGTTGCGTGCAGATTGACGTGAATTTACGTCAACAATAAAAAATTGTCCAATGGGTGTGGAACTCAATGCAAGTGTAGCTGTATGGACGTAGTTCTACGTCTGCCGTATTTGTGTGTGACCACCGCCTATTCAGCAGCTGTTGACCTATATTTTTTTAGAGGTCGGTTTACTTTATAATTAGTACAAAATGAAACAATTGTTTCAGCTGCTACAGTAGTCTAATTCAAAACAGAGTGGTGTTGATAGCTGCTATGCAAGAAAAACAATGTTGAAGTCTCGTTTGAAAGCTGCACTATCATTATTTTAGTTGAAACCACGGTAGTTAAAGGAAGCAGCTTGATCAGTAATCATAAAATTGTGAGTTCCATAGTCCCGTTGCGTGGTTCATTGCAATATTTGTGTAAAGGCGAGCAAAACGTGTCCGCCACGTACAAACAATGTTCGCAAAACAAGCTGCATCGAAAGTGTTAAGCTAAAATAAAATCAAATGTAACCTCATCAAACTTTACACAATTGATCACTGCTGCAAGGTAAGTGTCTTCAGAAAGGATGAAACGATGATGAAAGTAAGTTTTTTAGATCGTTATTAACACCTCTTGGAATGTGAATGCCACTGTCTGACGCCTCTAAAAGCAATTCTACTCTAGCTGTCAGCAGATCAAATCATCATCATAAGCTTAAAAATTGTAATTTTACTCTGAAAAAAATGATATTTTGAAGTAGCTAATACTCGAATAAAATAAGCAACTTAGTTTAGTGGACCAATCAAACGTTTTAAATGTCCTTACCCCACTTTCCTTCTAAGCTTTACAGACTTTGTATTTAAAAAGTAACAGATAATGTTTCAAATCAAAGCTTTAAACACTTTTGCTCCTGCGGGCATTGCAAAAAAAATGTCTGCGAGGTGGCAGAGTGAAAAACTGTCATAATCATAATTAATCATCATAAAATACCCTAAGTTTGTTGTAAATCATTACTCATCTGCCTACTTCTACATTAAGTGTGATATATCGTTGAAATCTACATTTCTTGAGGATTTCAAATATAATAAAAACATTTTTTTGAATATGCTAATTTTATGCAAATTAACCCCCCCAACTGGGGGTAGTTGTCTTCAAAATTAAAGAGATACCCTCATCTCAAAGATCACTACAGATTTTATTTTCTATCCATTTCTTTAGAAATGGTCGCAAGATGATGCTATGGAAATAAGCTTTCAAGGTACATCACTCAAAACTTACCTAAGAGCCTAGGTTTTCTACAATTTGCTACTTTCTGAGGCAAATGACCTTTTTGTTAACCGGTACTGACCAGTACCAAATTTTGGTAGTTAAATTTAGTACCTAAAATATGATCAGTCATTATCTGCTAGAGATTAGCCTAAACCATGTAACATTATGTGTTTTTGAACAGGGAATTTCTTCAAGATTCAGAAAATATTAAGTTTAAATAGAATATGCTGTCACTGACAATGAAACAGCCGCTTTTTTACACCCTTCCCATTTCTTGAGAACCAAGGGGGATACAGCAAACTTTGATTTAGAGAAGCCAAACTTGTGCTAGCTTTTAAACTTGTATTTCAGTTTCTGTCTCCTTGGAAACTTGTTACAAAATGACAACTTTAGTGGTGAAACATTTGCAATTTATTTTATCTTTTTATAGGGTGTAGTTTTTCTAAAAATTATAATTTAGTGAAGATAAGACAAAAAATTCTTGGGGGTTTTGAACTGACATGATGTACAGTACCCATTTTTGATCAGTAAATATCATATACCACTTAGTCTAAACTATTTAAAGTTACATATTGCTGAAAAGCAAATTTTCTAAGCTTTCAAAAGAGACCAATATTTGGCAACATATCATATTTTTTACGCACTAAATCTACTTCTTTTACTTACCATACAAATTTTTTTGGGGGGGTTTTGGGACCGCTTTGAAATTTGAAAATTTTAATAAGTATATTTTATTATTATTGCTTAAAATTTTGTCAAATGATGCCCCAAAAGAGTAGTTTTCAGACTGTGTCAATATTAAAGGGTTTGGTTTTGTGGTAAACCAGGTATCTTGATTTGAATTGAAGGTAATTGACCTTGCACATGTCTGCTGAAAATTTTGCAATTTTTGTCATCTGCAACTGGGTTCTTGGTCTTTTTAACCATTTTTGGGTATGAAAATCCAAGAATTAGAACACAAATTGTACATCTTTCGATGTGTGAGGAATTAAGCATGATCTTTTGAAATTTGTATGAAAATCGGATAAGAAATAAAGTCACAAATCCATTTTTTAGTAATCTGATTTTGTAACTCATTTTGAATAAATTTCAGGGAAACTCTGTTTCATTTTGCGGATAATATTACTCACGCGGGAGTGAAAGAGTTAATAATAGCCACTGATATTTTTTAACTGCCACAGTTCCATCACATTTTTGCCAGTGAATGTCTTTTCCAAAAAAAGACATTTAATTTATAACTGATTATCTGTTTTTAATAAATACAAAATTTCTTTATCTGCAATTGAAACCATTTTTATGTCAATGTTATGTAATATTTTTGTGCAGATACCAACAACTACTTTGCACATCTTCACCCCCAAAAGATTTGATTGGCGAATAGAGATACCTAAAGCATGAAACTTATAATCTCGAATACTCCAGCATGGAACCGGTAAAAAATGCAGATTATATTGTTCAAACTTAGGCTTGGTTCTAATGTGCACGATTATCCATAAGGCAACATAGATTTTATTTTGCCTAGCTCAGGGGTGGGCAAACTACAACCCGCCAGAGCATTCTGAGCGATCTGCAAACACTTGTAGACACTTCCATATATCTAATTGAATAAGACAGGGATAGCCACATCAGCCACACTAAAGAGCAAAAAACGTTAGAGGTCACCATTAAAAGAGCTGCTACGCATATCTCCATCTAATTTGATGCTTTTACCCTCCAGATAGAGAGTGATGACTTTTTTTTGGACATCGTCATATTCAAAGCCATGCGTTAGGACAGGTTAAAATCGTCGCAAGATCTTAAGCTACTGCAAGCTCTTGCATAGTATGCAGACATTGCAAGGTTTTAAGCACTGGCCCTTGGCCACTTTTGAATGGTCAATGCAGCCCTTCAACTAAAAAGTTTGCCCATCCTTGTTCTAGCTATAAACAAATCCTATTTTACTAACAATACTCAAAATTTAAGACTTTATATATTTTATATAAGATATTCTATGTTTAGGTATGCAAGACCATCATGAACTCAAGCAACCATGCTTTTGCTATATTAGCAAATATTGCTCAAGTTTTTGCGACGTCTAGTGCTGGAGCGGAAAGAGGGTTTTCTTTGGTGAACCTCCTCAAAAATAAACAACGGTAATTTTTTGAGTACGATGAAATGACAGAATAAGCTCGGAGCAAGTCGCATTCAACTTAATAAGACTATAAACAAATGCGCCATAAGCTAATTAACATATTAATGAAAGAAAAGTTAGAGAACATTTCTTTGCAATCATTAAGTGTTTCCAGACGCCTATTTTTGAACGAGTAGCTTTAGAATTCCATTTACGCTTCCTATTTGCTTTAACTTTGAAACCAAATTATAGTCTACAATTAACGTTAATATTTCATTGCAATAGTCTATTGCAGCAAATTTTATTGTTATAGCCAATCTAAAAAGAATTTACAAAATATGAAATATAACGTGGTAAGTAATTGCCTAAAACCGTATTAAACATTTTGCAGAAACAGGCTAGAGACAAGGGCCTTGGGTATGCTGGTGAGATGCGGTGGCAGAAAAGTCGAAAATGAAGATGCTTTTTCAGAAAGGGTCTATAAAATACAGAAGGAGAACAAAGACCAGAGGTTCATTTCTTTCTCTCTCTCACCGCATGTGACGAATCGGAAGATGACGAACTAAGCGATCTATTAGCTTAGTTTTTTTTATGATTAAATTTCCTTTAGCCAACATTAACATCTATTACCTATATTCAAAGCCTCAATCATCCCTCATGTAATACTATAATTTAAAAATTTTATCATCCTCATTCCTTTTTTAACCTATTCGTTATAAATCTTTTCCTTGTGCTGGCATTGCATGGCGTAGAGGTGTGTCCTCTGGGTGGCAGATAGAGGAAGTCCCTTGTTTGGGATTGTGCCGAATAACAAAAACAATAAAATGCAACAACGCAATAAAAAATGATGCTAGCTTTTAATAGCCCTAAACTTTCTAATGCCTGTACAACGCATATCAACTAGCCATAAGGCTAACATTCTTGGTTATGTACGCAATAGGGACAAAAGTCATGTACAAATGTAATTATGTGCATATGTAGGTTAAATATTTTTAGTGATGTACGTAAAGTCTATTTATGTAAATAGGGTAGTAGATTTTGTTAGTACATAATTGGGAAAAACACTTTCTTTCCTAATTTAAAACTCAACACTCCAGAGCGGAAGTACATTTTTTTGATCTGGATAGAAATAAAAATTTTCAGCTATACCTTTCAAAGTTTTTAATCTTCGTGCTGCAAATACTGTAGGGGATACTATACTGCGACAATTTTTATTACATTATTTTAAGTACTTTTTATGCAGTTAGTGGTAACATTATCAAATCTTTATAATTAACCTCATCAATGATGTTTAAGCTGACTACTTTTAAGTACGAAGTGTGATTTAGTAATGCTTGTGGTGCGCTGAAAGAGGTAATTATGAGATCAAGATCACTGTTATTTTGTCCTCACTTGAATCCACTGTATTGAATTAAGTTAAATCAGGCCTGCGATGAGAAAAAAGTCTCAAAATTGACGTTTGTGCAACCGCCTGTTTAAAAAAATTAATGGCACCCACTGGTGTAGGGATTCAAAAATTGTAATGACATGTTTTCTTACTACTTAGCATGCCAATTTTTCCCATGCAGATAGACTCAAAATAAAAGCTTTTGGATTTCCACTCACAGTAGTCTCCCACATTTAAAAGAGTTTAAAGGACCGTGACATTGTAAAAATCAATTCTTTTAAATAGCCCACTTTAAATAACCAGTTTGCAAAGTATAAAAGTGTGACAACACTTGAAGTTACTGCACTGTCATTTTTCCTAATAAACCATCGTGGACCAACGCAAACCATTACGTCGGAGTAAAGTGACATCAGCCACATTGTTTTCACACTAAATTGTAAGTAATATGGTATGTATTGCAAACAAATAAGCTTATGGTTAATTTGGTGTTCACTCTGGACGTTTTTCTGTCACTGCCAATTTCAGTTGTAGTTTTTGAAGATATGTTGTTGTTTTTTGCCATATTTATCCTCTATTCACGGGAAAGTGATGTATTACTATGTTTTGGATGGTAAGTCTGCACTCGCTTGGGAGTTGCCATTTTTGGGTCACCTGTCTTCCACATAAAGGTGGGGCATCCCGTTAAGTGCCTTGCCCAAGGACACAACAAGCAAACTTGCCAGATTGTTCTCCACAACCTTTCATAAATGCTGAGCGCCAAGCAGGGAAGCTATAGACACCATTTTTTAAAGTCTTTAGGTATGACTCGACAAGGGGAATAAACGGCAATTATTTTTCTTGTTCTCTTTTTCTTCACTTTGAGCTGTAATCGCATTAATTTGTTATTACCAGTAACTATTTATTTTTCTCCCAGCATATCAATCTAGGCATCTGCACAACACTTATCTACAAAAATGCGGGATTGATGATGGAGCACGCAATGAACAGTGAAAGATAAACAAAAATCTGAAGCGACATCTTCAAAAGAAAAAAGC
This sequence comes from Trididemnum clinides, assembly GCA_963675345.1. Lineage (NCBI taxonomy): Eukaryota > Metazoa > Chordata > Ascidiacea > Aplousobranchia > Didemnidae > Trididemnum > Trididemnum clinides. Next base: position 2,249,249 of record OY776287.1, on the reverse strand, counting down.
CAAAAGAAGAAAAATCGCGTTGGGTGGGAGTTGATTTTTCAATAAAAGTGCGCATATTTTCAATGTCAGGATGGAATCAGTAACGCAGTCATGAGGCTTTTTGGGTAAATCCCCACCTGAACGATCTATTGATGTCACACTCATGGTGTACGCAGAAATTTAATTACCAGTCACAGCAACGATCATCATATGCTAACGCTATGAGGTTGCTCCACCACAGCACCTGTTTTTGCTCTGAGGCATTTCTATAGGGATATTTTCATCTGCACAGATATTTATACGCGTATGGCTTAAAGTATGTGATGTTGTTTGAATGACACTACAAAAACGTTTAAGCGGATGACAATTTTCCAGCACAAATGCAGCCATTTCCGACGGATTTTGTTAAATATTTACGGGCGGTTTTGTAGGGTTGTCAGGGATTTCATATTGCCACCAGTGGATTTGCACTTACTAAAACCTTAGAGGGAACACTGGACTTGAGCTGTAACTATAGAGCAGACGTTGCAATTAGAATGTACAGAAAGAAGTACAATAGGTGGAAAATCATAAAGAGTAGTTGCCAACTGTGGAGTTACAAGAGGCACATGAATGTTGAGTCAATTGCGATGTGTTAAGAACAGGGTGTTTGAGATGGTATAAAGATGTGTTTCAAAACGATGATGAGGACTGGATTAAAAAAGTAATGTGCTATGAAGTAAATGACAAGAAAAAAAAAGACCAAGGATGAACTGTAGAAGTATTATGGAGAAGGGCATGTGCATTTTTGAGTTGAAGGGAAAGGAGGCAAAACCCATGGACATTTATTCCCAGTCTCTTGGATAGGGTTGGAGTGCCTGGGGGAGGGGGTATATGACTGGATGAATGTGACCGAGGGTAAGTGTCCTGAACCCCTAAAAACAAGGTGTCGCTGCTGTTTCTCTTGGACCGCTTTAAGCCATTTTTTGTTTAGGCGTACCATTTTGCTTGTGTAACTGGTGACGTTGCTGAAGCTGTTCTCTAATGTCAGGTAGTGAAGCAGATGCGGTGGACAAATTTTACAATTCTATGGCTGCTGAAGTCAAAGCTCTTTCGAAGCTAAAGAGGCTGGAACTGCGGCGAGAAATTCTTGAAGTAACATTAAAAAAAACAAGTGAATGCCATTAATTTTTTTATACATGTAGCTTGTGTAGGCAAAGGTGCCATTAGTTAAGCCAATTTTTTTCTTTTCACTCTTCTTGCCTAACTCAATGGATTTGCGCTTCAACAAAGATATTTTTAAAAATTGCGTTTTTTGTATCTTTTTGGTGAAAACACAAACATGGTAGAGTATCGTTTCCCAGAGCGTTGATTGTGGCTGCCATCGTCACTAATTTGCCCTGTTCTCATAGTGTCAGACAATCAACCTGAGGAAAAAGAAATTTACTAAATCGGTAATGATAACACAGGCTATAGTTCAATAGGATAACAAATTGGCTAAAAAATAGCAGTAGAACGACAAAATGGACAATTGAAAATTCGCCTAAAACATTGTGTAGATTGCAAATATGCCCTGAAACTTAGATAATCTGGAAACCTCAATCAGATGCACAGGTACCAAACTTTATGTTTTGTTATCTAATTAAGTCTGCATGGTAGAGCAGCCGGTTTCATCAACATTGTACATTTGTCCAGGATTAAATTTGTGTTTCCCCATCACAGGGTACAAATTATTGAAGTAGATAGACACATTTGTCTTGTTAAAAGCTGTTACTCATGCCACAGATGTTGCTTCTGGTTCTCTCAGTGATAAGTAATGGCGATGCATAAACTCATGCAACCATTTTTTTGCCAGCCATTTGTCAGCACTACAACTTTCGGGCATTTTGGTACTGTTTTTAATGGCATAATCCCATGCTAGTATTTTGACTTTTGTGGGTGTTAAGCAATAAAATCGGTTGCAAAGGTCGATAAAATGTTGAGCCAAATCGCTTTCCATTATGTTAGTAAATATTTTTCTGTGTGAGGAATAACCCATAGTGGCATTATCTGTGCCCTTATCTGCTACTTTTTAACCCTTTCCACTCTATTAAAATCTGACCATTACGCTCTCCAACCCTTATTTGTCATAATTAAGCATGATTAATTGCCTCAAGTTTGTTTGTAAATCATTACTCAGCTGTCTACTTCTACATTAAGTGTGATATATCGTTGAAATCTACATTTCTTGAGGATTTCAAATATAATAAAAACATTTTTTTTAATATGCTAATTTTATGCAAATTAACCCCCCCAACTGGGGGTAGTTGTCTTCAAAATTAAAGAGATACCCTCACCTCAAAGATCACTACAGATTTTATTTTCTATCCATTTCTTTAGAAATGGTCGCAAGATGATGCTATGGAAATAAGCTTTCAAGGTACATCAATCAAAACTTACCTAAGAGCCTAGGTTTTCTACAATTTGCAATTTTCTAAGGCAAATGACCTTTTTTTTGACCGGTACCAACCAGTACCAAATTTTGGTAGTTAAATTTAGTACCTAAAATATGATCAGTCATTATCTGCTAGAGATTAGCCTAAACCATGTAACATTATGTGTTTTTGAACAAGGAATTTCTTCAAGATTCAGAAAATATTAAGTTTAAATAGAATATGCTGTCACTGACAATGAAACAGCCGCTTTTTTACACCCTTCCCATTTCTTGAGAACCAAGGGGGATACAGCAAACTTTGATTTAGAGAAGCCAAACTTGTGCTAGCTTTTAAACTTGTATTTCAGTTTCTGTCTCCTTGGAAACTTGTTACAAAATGACAACTTTAGTGGTGAAACATTTGCAATTTATTTTATCTTTTTATAGGGTGTAGTTTTTCTAAAAATTATAATTTAGTGAAGATAAGACAAAAAATTCTTGGGGGTTTTGAACTGACATGATGTACAGTACCCATTTTTGATCAGTAAATATCATATACCACTTAGTCTAAACTATTTAAAGTTATATATTGCTGAAAAGCAAATTTCCTAAGCTTTCAAATGAGACCGGTATTTAGCAACATATCATATTTTTTACGCACTAAATTTACTTTTATCTACTTATCATTCAAATTTGTTTGGGGGTTTTTGAGACCCCTAAAAAATTTGGAAATTTAAAAAAGTAAAATTTATTATTATCGCTTGAAATTTTGTCAAATGATGCCCCAAAAGAGTAGTTTTCAAACTGTGTTAATGATAAAGGGTTTGGTTTTGTGGTAAAGATGTAATCTCAATTTGATTTTAGTGTAGTTGACACGCGCTGAGAATTTGGCAGATTTTATCATCTGCAACTAGGTTCTTGGTCATTTTAACTCTTTTTGGGTATAAAAATTCAAGAATTAGGGCACAAATTATACATCTTCCAATGCGTGAGTAAATAAGCGTGATCGTTTGAAAATTTTATGAAAATCGGATGAAAAATAAAGTCACAAATCGATTTTTTAGTAAACTAATTTTGTAACTCAATTTTAAAAAATTTGAAAATCACAAATGTCGAGTCCAGCTCGACAAAAGAGTGGAAAGGGTTAAAGTCATTCTGTCGATCCCATGCTTTTCAGCACCTTTTCTGATGGAAAGTTTGGTTTCCTTAATATCTATCGCAGCATTCTGAAATACCAGAAGTGGCACCTTTCCTCGTTCAGTTTTTCGTTTGACCATTGAAACTTGCTAAATTAGATTATCAAAGCTATTTTGGGTAACCTTTCAAATAAAAGATTTACCATAACTGCATGAAAAATAGTAACAATATATGAGCCACATGGCTCAACTAAAGATTATTAAAGTGGCTCATCTATGGAATCATTCATCTCTCGCATTAAAATTATAATTTTGCTATTCCTGTTAACTAAGTTTTAGCTGCATAATCCAATCAACTTTTTTTCTAAAAGGTTGGATTTTTGCGGTAAAACAATCAATTTGATGCTAAATTTTTTGCTTAGGAGGCAGCAAAACGAGGCTACACGAAAGAAGCCTCGTCATACGACATGCATGTTAGAACTACTACAGTTCAGTAATTTAACTGTGAGAAAAGAAGGCAATGGATCAGCTATGGAACCGGTTCAACTAACGTCACCTTCCCCCATAAGTTACATGCGTTTTTACTTGCGAATTTTCAAAGGTGGAGTTATTAAATGACATCCACAAGGTAAAACTTATAACAAAATAAGTGAAGGTAGAGGCAGCAGGGTGTTTCATATTTTTTCAATTTCAAAATCTAAAATATCCGAGGTCTTTTTTATGGTGGGTTATAGGTAAGTGACAGCTAAAATTCATCACGTGGCAAGTCATAAAAGTACAACAAGCATTGGTTGAAATTCAAATTTCTACTATTTTCCATAATCTCCGAAAGTATAAGCTTGATGTATTTGCGCCAGTACCTTAAAATCATGGCAATAGCATGAACAATAAAACACCACATAAACTATTAACTGCGCAACCATAATCTAGTCTCTATGCAACAACAGTCCACATTTAACATAAGCCTTTGGATGTATTTTTGTTATTCAAAAACAAATCAGAAGGGCTACTGAAAGCAATGAACGGTCAAGCAGTTTTAAAAAGCTAATAAACCACAGAACAAATTTCTAATCAACTCTCTGTGTCAAATTATCTTGCCAAGAAATAGATCCTTCTGGTGGACAAAAATAGCGGGAAAAGCTTCCCGGACATTGCTTGCTGTTGAACTGTACAAACGATCAACACGCTGCATCAACATTAGTTGCGTTGCTTGATTACTACAGCTCTGAACTTCTGAAGCAATTTCCATGTACTGAGAACCAACTTTACGTCTTAAAAAATTATGAATTACTATCGCTGCTTTCACTACAGCTGTAACATGTTTTGTTGTCAGTATGAGTGGACAATGAAAACAATGGAAACAAGAGACCAAAATTCGAAAAGCATTTTTCACTATACACCTCGCCCGTGAGACAGTATAGTTGAAGATAATTTTTTCACACATTAAATTTCCACTAGGGTAGGGCCTCATTAAATTTTGAAGTAAAGAAAAGGCTTCGTCCACTGCAAAGACGTAAGGCAGGTTAGGCGAGACAGATCCTCCTAATGGTTGTGAAGGAGGTATGGGACACTGTTGTACCTTCAACATTCTACCAAAGAGTGAATTGGCAAAGCACTACCGTCACTTTGTCGACCGTATGCTCCAATGTCCATGATTACAAACTTGTAGTTTGCATCTACAACTGCTAGGAGAACAACACTAAAATGTTTTTTACAGTTAAAGAACAATGATTTGGAGTTTTTAGGAGCTTGTATCATAATGTGCTTCCCATCAAGGTTCCTTAAGCAATGTGGAAATTGCCACAATTCTTTAAAACTCCTGAGCAATGTGCTTCCATTTGCATTCATCGAGAAGTGGCATCACATCAGGCTGTAATACGTTCCACAGAATTTTGCATGTTTGGGGAATGATTTTCGACACGACAGACTTGCTCATCCGGTAGGACGCAGCAATTGTATGATATGTATCTCCAGTTGCCAAAAACCTAAAAGAAGAGAGGATGTTATTTAAAAAACGCAGCTGATTTATTTAGTGGCTTTGCGATTGTGATAATGGCCGTGGAAGTGATCTCATAAAATACTAAAAAAGTAGTTGACAACCACTCAGTTTTTCATACTTCTACTTTACTCTTGAAAAATAAGCCTTATAAATAACGTTATAAAATATGCTTCTATGCAAGCAAGCAAACTTACCGCAGAGTCACAGCCAACCTTTCAGCAGGAGATATTGTGTCCTTCCTGTACAAGTCGCACGTTTGCAATTTGTGCTCAATTTTTAGAAGAACTTTGTCAAATATTTCTGGAGTCATGCGAAAAGACGTGTAAAACGCCAATTGGCAAAGCTCTCTAATGTCTGTAACCAATTTATGATACTCGCCTGAAACAAGTTGTAACTGTTTTTTGTTTGTTTTATTGCATTTCCCAATGTCTCCCATGCTCTTTCTCAAATACAACTTAGGTTTAAAGCAGGAATGTGGAAGCGGTTATTTTTCAACCACTTCCGCACCTATCACTTCTGCTTCTACTAACAAAACATGAAAAAACAACGGTTGACATTTCTTTAAAACTTTTATGGGTCTGTACCCTACCTTCTTCTACACTTCATCATTTTGAGAAAACAAAAACCTTCATTTATTGTTATTATTTTACCTACTTTGTTTGAGCTTATTGTTTCGAACTACTCTGTGTTTGTTTTTCTTGGATGTCATAACTCGTGTTGAATGTAGAACAGTGCTTTTCGATCTTTCTGTCATCGCAAAACCTTTATTGTACTTTTGCGTTTGTCACAGAACCCCCACTAAACAAAAATTTAGAAATCACGAACTGCTTGCAAGAAAATCGAATGTTTTGTTACTACACTTCAAAAAATAATTAAACACTTTAACATATAGACAGTTATTACAAGTTTCTTCACTACTTACAACCACTTTTACAACAGTTAACTTAATGATTCTCAGATCTAAATCGTATGACTACATGCTGCAGCTCTCGACAATAACCTGTCGTCACAACAACAAATTACACCGTATAGCGTTGATTTTCCCTCTCTATCCTCAACTAACTCTGACTTTGAGTTAGCTTTAACTCTAATCATTATTATGGGCCTTCTGTCTGTCCCCAAAACACGTATTGACTCCGATCTTTTTGGATAGTAAAGTGCAATACTTCTGTCATATATATAGTATGTACATGTAAAGCGAGCAAAATTGAACTGCACCAATCAACAGCCGCCTCAACGTGGTGGTGCGGTACCCGACCTGTTTGGGTTGGGTCAAAATGGCTGTTAGCCTTCCCGAAGGGTTACCCTGGGCACTCCCCTCACACAAACCATTTTTTTGCCGTGCAGCTCCCTGAATGACTGCAGAAGGGTAGCACACAGCCTCTTTAAAATTGGCCGGTCTTCTCTCTACTCCTTCCTTTCTTTTGCCTGTCTCCTTATTCTTCTCCTTCTCCTGATGAGCGGTAACGTTCATTCTCACCCTTGTCCTGTCTTTCCCTGTTCAGTGTGCGCTGGAAATGTGACTTGATGGGGTAGGTCAGTGCAATGCTGCACATGCTCTAATTAAGTTCATTTAAAGTGCTCACTACTTTCCTTTTCCAGATTCAGAACTCTTGGCAGCTCTCATTTCTGGAGCTGCCCTCCCTGCTGCGTTTCTGTTTTTTTGGAGATTCCACACCTACCAGCACTGTGACTTCCTCCTTAGACTCCTCCAGCTGGTTTACCTTCACTGCTCAATCTAGCCCATTTGGCCCCCTTCTGCCAATGCAGCACTTGCACCCAACCCTCATCTTCAAACCTCTTATCCTTTTTCCGCCCACTTTGTATCCTCTCCCTCTGCACCCTCACCACTGCCTCATGCTCCTGGCTGTTCCTCTTTACCTCCTGCTTTCTCTTCCCCTCCCCCCTCTTAGGGTTTTTTAATGGAATGCTGGGGTCTCCAAGCCAGGAGCACTGAACTGCTATACTTTATTTTGTTGCATCCCATTGACCTTACTTGTATCCAGGAATCTAACCTCAATTTATCTTCCTCTTTTCGGACCCCTGGATTCTCTGCTCTGCGATCCCATGGCACCCACTCCCGATCTGGTATTTTTTCTACTGATGTCTCAGACGCTAGCAGCGGTGTCATCATTTTTGTCAGATAGGGCTTATTCTTCTCTGAGCTTTCTACTTCCTCTCTTTCTTCACTTGACCCCTACTCTGAATATGTAGAGATCAACATCTCTCTAAACAACTCCTCCTCGCTCTCATTTCTTAATATGTACGTTACCTCTATTCGCTTTTCTCCGAAGGATAGCACAACCAACTTTTTTTCTCGATTTTTCCCTCATATGTGGAAACGGAAGCAGTGGAATTTTCACGCTTCCGCTTCAACAGAAAAAGCACCGCTTCCACATTCTTGTTTTAAAGTACAATACATCGTTTATTTTCATCTAAAGAACACATGTAAAAATACACAGTAGGCTACTTAGCTTTCCACTTTTATCCATAAAGAGCTCTGTAAAATAGTGGGCCCTTTCTTGAAACCTTGAACAACTTTTGCATACAAAATTGTATACCCACTACACAAAATTGTTTTTTACATACGATCGTACAGTCAAGCTTATTTGTTGCTAAGATAATATATACTTAAAAACAATAAACACACATACAAGAAAGGCACGATTTACCGAATTTGTTTGCCATGTTTAGGAACATATTTTGCACTTGGCTAGTGGGCTTTCTGAAGTAATGAGTTGCGTGTCTTGCCCCAGTAAACCCCTAAAAACATGGGTATTGAGTGGCTGCCCATCTGACCCCTATTGGTGAACCTGCCAATCAGTAGGTTACAAGTTTAACATACCAGCATTAGCTTACGCAATGACCTACCTTCTTTATTCTTTGTTCTTTTTTCCAACAGAGGATGCACTCTATATTGCCTAGGTCTATGCTTTCTTGAGGAAAATAGCAATATGGATTGCGTTATCTTGTATTGATACAAAAACGAAAAAATTATCAAAATTACCAATTTCAACCTTATTTTTTGACTTAACATTTTTGTAAATAGGTTACCCCATAATCTAAATTATTAGTAGAAACTTGTTATAAATGATTTTTAGATGAAACTGCAGTAAACCAGCTAGGGCATCGCCTATCCTAACTACTGGTCTATTTAAAATGCTAATATAAGCCTGTATAGTTGCCTACCTACTGTTATTCTACAGCAAGCAATATATTGGCTTCAAGTTCATCTCAAGCAAGATCATACTTTACTTACTGCTATTAAAAAACGCGGTATAAAATTAGGCAATCAAACCGTAACCATTCGTAACAGCGCTTATAAAAATTTATTTCTTGTGCTTGTGTAAGTTTTGTTAATTATTGCTGTAAACTAGGCTTAAAGCAATTTACACTCTGCTTCCTTTTGTCTTCAATCTGGTGCACCAGCAGATAACTACAGCAGCATGTGATTCATGTGCTCACATCTCGTTTTCTGCTAAACACTTCAATTCTAGTGACTTTGACAATCTGTCAGTTGCTTGGAAGAAGCTCCAAACTGCTTTGCAGTCATTGAAGAAGTTTTAGTCTACAAGTTCAACACCTATAACAATGCAGCATTCAAATATCGATGCAGAGCATGCAATTAAAGCGCTCCAAGACCTACTACCTCAAAAGATCCACTAAAAAATTTAACAATGAATTTCTTCTAACAGTGTGCAACAGTGACACATAGGTTTCACAGGGTTCCCACACAATTTTCAAAACTAAATGCCATCACTTTTTTTGCAACTTTTCCATGACCATTATTAAAGCTTTTTCATGCATTTTTAAATACATCTATCAGTTCACATTGAAATAGCTCTTTTGGTAACGAGATTAAATTCTTGTTAATTGCTCCTTGTGCCAACATTTTCACTTGCCAATATCATCTAACTCGCATTGCTTTATCATTCAATTTTAACATCTAGAAATATAATATCTGGTTAAACGCCTGTACCACCACAGTGGTACTCTCACAAGGCATAGATAAAACATAATACTTGATAAGAAGATATTCAGTTAAATTTCCCATTTCTGACATATTAAGCTGAAGCTATCTTAACCAAATTTGAATTTTATAATGTCTTAGTTAACTTTCTCAGGTTTTCTTAAATTATGCTATTGCTACTATTTGTTATAAAATGCAAACAAGCACATGCAACAACCCTCGACATTGTAATTAAATTCACAAACAACAACAGTGTATGGAAACAATATGACAATAATTATTTCTTCTAGCCAGCAAAAAGTCCTCTTTTGTGGTCGAAACCCTGCAATCTCTGAGCTGAGCATTTTACTTAGAATAGCTTTATTTCTAAGCTGGAATACTATTGTTATTTGAATAATATCAAACCGACAATGATATGAAAGAGTAGATTACAAAAAGACCCTTTACAATTCTCATTTAACTGTACTAAGAAATAGTGAGCACTTTTGATGTTAACTATGACTTTATGCAATCTAGGTACAACATGAATAAACAAGATAGTTATAACAAGACGAAATGCCACGTTAAAAATTAACAAGAAACATATACACAATAAATTTTAAGGCTCAAATGATTCCACAATCTAACAGCAAAACATCTCTCAGTAAATCTGGTATAAAAAGTTCACATAACTTCTTTTTTCCAAAAGATGTAAACTAAGTAGTGCTGTAGTTGCAATGAGCAAAAAGCGTAATAAGAAATATAGTTTATCAACAACTCTCCCTGGAAAAAAACACATCAAACATCAAAGTTTAGCAAAAAGTGCTGATAGAACATAGGCAACTCAATCCTTTGAACCCTCCAGACTGGAAAACCAGCCTTACTGACAAGCCATATAGACCTGAAAGGCAAGTTAACCGGCCGTCATGTCTACCATCATTACCCTGTAAACCAGTGTAAAGTGTAAGCCGGTGTACCGTCCTGTGAGCTGGTGTATTGTACCATGTACTTCTAGAAAAACCTGTACTGGACACAGACTCCGCATTGGTCACGTGACTGTACATTAGTGGCCCGATCACAGAAAGCTAATTTCGCTCAGTCAGAATGACTGGTAGGCGCGTTGGTGTTGCCGCTAAAAGATTTTGTGCAAGCTCAGCTTTTTTCAGTTAATGGCAGATGGCGTATAAATTAAATGATATGTTAAGGCTATAAGTTAAGAAATTGAAGAACCGAAAGAATAAATTCGCAATTGTTCCTGCATACCCTATTACAATACAAGAAAATGAGCAATTTAGAGTAGCTCTTTGTGGATGCACATTTAGGCTACAGTCCAACTAGCTGATTACCGGTGGTTACATCAATAAAAAGATCTTAGAATGTCGGATTCGATTTATTTTATTATAACTTAAAACTCTGACTCTCTTTTAGAATAAGCTGCCACTTTTCATAGAACATGTTTTGAGGTTAGTTTTAGGGAAAGGGCAGGAATTAGAATAGGGCTTAGTTGGGTGTTGTTTACAATACTACCTAAGGGTGTTTTGCAGTTCTCTCCCATTGATTGTTGGAAAAGCACTGGGCAATTGCTCGCTTTGCTCACTGGATAAGCCAGCCATGTGTACACTACACACTAGGACCTGAAGACACTTGTGTTTTGATTGCAGGTTGGGACTCATAGACTACGTAGTATGCCTCCGTCAATTTTCAACCTTGTGCAATGTGCATTGTACAACTTTAGGGTTGGGGGTTTGGTTTGGGAGTAGGGTTAAGGCAAGATAGTTTGCAGAGTTAATAACCCTAATCCCAGGCTCCAACCCTAAAATAAATTGATAAGGGCATATTTTACATGAGACCCGGAAAATATACAGATGAAGATATGCATGAATGTGCGTCATGATTAGTAGCAGGGTTGTGGAGTTGAAACCTAAATAGCATGACTCTAACTCTTCCCTATGAACAATTTTTAACTCAGCCCCAGCACTTTTTTGTGTATTTTCCTTAATTTATGCCTAAAAATGGCTTTTGGCAAAACTTTTCAAAAAGTCTACTCTCACTCAAAGCTAAAAAAAATTTCAACTCCAGCCCTTGGCTCTCAAATATTTTTGACTGTTGACTCGTGGTTCTGGCAAATTGCCTACCCTACCCTCTCCGATTCCACAATCCTGATATGAAGAGACATCTTACTGAAAGCCATAATGTTCAAATTTCCTCTTTTGAAGAAAGCACACTGATACCAATAAAAATAAATTTGGATTTTAGAAAACTTTCACTGAGCAAAAGCATTTGTTCAGATTTCATAGTTTCTACTGTTATCTGTTAATATATCTTTATATGATATTGCTGATACTACATATATGGGTCGCTGCTCTGCATATGGATGTAAAAGTGGATATGATGGGCATGAAACACCAGAAAATGTATCAATGCACCAATTTCCGTTACAAGATCGACCACTTTTGCAAAAGTGGTTGCGCAAAATTTCACGTCAGGATTTTGTTCCAAGCAAAAATTCTAAATTATGTTCACTACACTTTACAGATGATTGCTTTATAACAACATCAGAAGATTCCAACTCATGACAAAAAAAGACACATCAGAACTCAAAAGAAGGTGAACTATTGTATATTGTGATCATAGTTTCATATATTAGTTGATTTAAAAATCTAAAATTAAAAGACCCCTCACTGATTTTAGTATGATTTGGTATATATCAAGTGCACCCCAGAAAAACAGAACCATGCTTTGACAGGTAATATCTCCATAAGCAGCAATTCAATTTCAGTGACATTTTGCCCAATTTGCCTTACAGGCATTTTAGATAACTGTGCCAAACTTCAAAAAAGAAATCAGTTGAGCAACAAGAGAGTATTGCCTATTTCAATAGAGTATGTCAAAAACTTAATATCAGAGAAGTCCTTTTCATTAGGATGTTTCAAAACATCTTTTCGTCCTTCAACAGTTCAATGTCTTCGCATGAGATAACCAAATCTAATGAAATTTTTTCACAGATAGCCTTTCAAACATTATAAATAAGTGTGCCAGATTTAAAAGAAATTGATTAAGGAACAAGGAAGCAATGCTAATTTCAATATACCATGTCAAGAAATTCAGTATCAAAACTTATCAATGTCATCCTGACAGAATTCTTATGGTACTGTAACCGCAGACTACAACATTATCTTATGTCAATATATTATGACATCATCTTTATCTTTATCTTTACACCAGTTAATTCGAAATGAGCTTAGTATAAATCTTTCAGTTCGAAAACTACAATGTGAGTAACAAGTGAACTTGCACTGTAATAGAAATAAGAATTACAAGGTGTCATTGTTGAGGTGAAGAAAGTAACAGATTTGCCATTGATCTAAGGATGTTGAGGTTTGAGAGAGATCGAAGAAACTCCCGTAAACAAGAAGGGGCGTTGTGCTTTTGTTTATCACGTTATTAGTAACTAGTAAACTACAAATGCCTATTGCCTTTCCATGATAAATTTAGTAAAGCTGCACATTAGGAGGCTAGCAAACTGCACTTCAAAAATTTGGCTTTAAAAATCCTCAGTGAGTTAAATGAATTTCTTATTCTCTGTTATTAAATTTTTTGACATGCTCTATAGACATATATATGTAGTACTTGCTTGTTGCTCAACCGACTTCTTTGAAATGTGGCACTGCTGCGTTGTACAACTTTAGGGTTGGGGTATATTACAATTGTATTTAATTTTCACACTAAATTACAACTCAACACTTTATCTTTTTTGTTCAGAAAACTGAAGAGTGATGCAGTACCAACTTTATTTCACAACTGTCCCAGCTATATGTCAAGTGATCCACCAAATAAAAGGTCAAAACCAGTTCTGCAAGTGCCACACGTCAGCAAAGTGCTGAAGATGCCAAGAAAATGAGTCAACTTTTTCTTGAAAAGGATAAAGTGTCATCCATTCATGATATCTATCAGTGGATTTAATCTGACCCAGCAATACCTTCTGACATCACTGCAATATTAAAAGGTGACACCCTCTTTTTATGCATAATTGACATACATGCTGAAACTCCACATCTAAGCATTGTTTTACGAATTCGTGATGATTTGTCCTATGATTCTTTTGTAGATGGCAAAAAGTTGAATAAGAATGATGATATAGTTGATGGTGCGGAACTGACTCTTTTCAGCCAAGTTTTGAACTTAATTGCCAGTCTTAAATCCAAGGTTGGTCGCCATGATCAACCTGTTTTTGAGGATGCTTTGATTGAACTTAAAAAATCACTTCAAGATGACTCATTTAAATCAGTTGATTTCTTGATTAAACAACTGCAACTGATTAGACTTCCCCCAAATAAACGGCGATATTCTAAATTAAGTACTGTTTTTGCTTATTTGATTTGGACTGCAAGTAGCAGCGCATATCGAGCATTGTTGAAAAATGAAATTTTAATTTTGCCATCAGAAAGAACACTACAACGCATTACGTACAAGTTTGGTTCGCCAACTCAAAATACTTCTGTCAATTACTTAAAGGCTAGAAGGGCTGGTTTGACTTCTTCTCAGTCGTACATCAATCTCATGCTGGATGAAATTTATACTGCTAAAAGAATTGAATATTCTTCTGCATCTGGCAAAGTAATGGGTCTGACTCAGACTGGAGAAGTTGCTTCCACGATTCTATGCTTTATGGCTTCATCAGTATGTGATAAGTACCAAGATGTGGTAGCCTTGATTCCGATTTTTCATTTGAATGCAGATAAGCTAAGGAAGCGACATGGAATGTTCTGCAGTTATTGGCCGAATCTGGCTTCAATGTTGTGTCACTTTGTTGTGACAATCACACCGCAAACCGTTCTTTCTTCAAAAATGTTTTGTGTGGTGGTGTTCTTAGTTCCATGGTCTATAACCCTATTACAAAGAGGCCGTTATTTTTACTGTTTGACTCTGTGCATAATCTGAAAAACATATACAACAATTTTTGTAAACAAGGAATACTTTCTTTTCCTAGCATTGATGATCCTACTTCGATAAAAACTGCTTCATTTATTGATATCCGTAACTTATATGCTGAAGAATCGAAACAGCCTCTTAAGCTTGCACACAAGCTAACACAAGAATCACTAGTTCCAAAGAATATTGAGAAGACTTCAGTAAAATTGTCAAATGCCATTTTCCGTGAAAGCACTCTGCACGCATTGCAGTATTTCAACGAAAATCAAGGTAAACAGTGGACTGGAACAGCTGATTTTGTAGAGATCGTCCTTAAGATGTGGAAAATCGTCAATGTTAAGACTCCGTCTATTGGTCAACACAAAAAAGATCTGTTTGGAGAGCCCATCAGTAGTTGCGATGATTTCAAACTGCATTATCTTGAAAAATTTGCTCAGTTTATTGACACCTGGTATTGTAGCGGATTGCCTTGCCTTTCCAAAGAAACATGTTTAGCTGTCAAGCACACCTCTCTTGCCCTTTGTGATATTGCTAAATACCTGCTTTCTGATCTGGGATTTAGTTATGTGCTTCTTGGTAAATTTCAATCTGATGTTTTAGAGTCTAGATTTGGCTGGTATCATCAAATGTGTGGTGGCAATTACTTCATATCTGCTCTAGTAATACTCATACTTGTCTTGTATCTACTTCATTGGTTAATATTTGGTCAAATTACACAACTTTGTTAAAATGTTCAGTAGGCCATGATATTATTAAAAGCATGAACTGTAAATTTTTTAACTGCTTTATGTCCAATTATGTTTGTGATTTAACACAAAGTAACCGACCTTCATCGTCAAGTTGTAAAATTAAGAAGCTTTGTGGTACATTTTGATTGCATTGCATTGGCTTATAATATACGTTTTTGTTTATTTATCACTCTACAACTGACTTTGTACCGTTCTGTATCGTTTCTGTGAGTGTGTTATCTTTGGTCATTGGTGATGTAATAGTGTCATGTCAAAACACAACACACTGTGTGTACAGGGTGTATCACAAAGATATTTACCCCCCCTACAGCCAAACTGGTAATAGGTATGACCAAACTATATAGCACATTGTGAAGCTTATGTTGTTAGAAATTAATGTACATTTTCATTTTTTTCCAGATACTTAATAATTATGGCTTTTGCTGATAATGAAAAAATTAGGTATGTTGATAGAATTTTAAGTATTGGTCTCAGAATCGCTAGTGAGCAAAAACCAGGTACTGTTACAAGGCCTTGGATCGTAAATTTTTTGAAAAGATCTGAAAGATGGGTATCTGCAACATGGAAAAAGAATCCTTATGAACTAGAGATGAAAAAAGAACACATTGGAAAGGCTGGAGTCCTTTCTCAAGAGTCAAAAGAAATTTTGAAGGAAATGATTGGTAAAGAAAAGAAAAGTCTTCGCCAGATGGCAAGTGAATTAGAAAGTGTTCGAGATAAACCCAGAAATCATATGACTATTATGAGGCATTTAAGAAGTATTGGAGCTAAACCTTATCACGAAATTCCTAAGCCAAGATTGAGTGAACTTAATAGAGAAGATAGACTATCATTTTGTGAGCTTCTGCGTGATTGGGATGCAAATGATTTCATGCATTTAGCTCCCAGTGATGAATTTTTTATTTATGCCGATCGTCGTCCAAATTACCAAAATGATCGCATTTGGGCATTGTCACTCGATGATATTGAAGAAGAAATACGCTTTAGGGAAAAGTCTAAGCACTCTGTTTGTATCGGTGTTTTCATTTGCTTCACAGCCAAAACAATGATGTGGGTAACAAAAGAAAAAGGTCAAAGCTGGGATCGAACTTATTTTTGAGAACAAATTCTAGTAAAGCATGTTATACCCTTTTTAAAAAATGAAAATAATGTTCTAAGTGTTGATGAAGTTACATTTCTTCATGACAAAGCTCCGTGTTTTAAAGCAATCGCCACTCAACAACTTTTGAAAAGCAACATTGATTTCTTTGACAACAGTCAGTGGCCAGGTTCATCACCAGATTTAAATGCAACTGAAAACTTGGGAGCTATTCTGAAAAAACATGTTGAAGATAGAATTTTAAAGATTCCTAGCATGGAAAGAAATTCAGTGGAAACCTTAAAGACTATTATTTCAGAAGAACTAATTAAAATAAAAGAGGAACCTGAAATCTTTGCTAATCTTCTTAAATCGTATCCTGCAAGATTAGATGCTGTTAGAAAAAACCATGGTGGTCATACTGATTACTAGTTAGGATTGATTTAATGTACGGAATAAATTTCTATTTTAATATAATTTATAACAATATTCTTGTTTTTTTCCTAGTCCTTTTGGATTGAGCTCTAGGATGGGTGAATATCTTTGTGATACACCCTGCAGTTTTGTTCAGTACAATATCTGTAAATGTCATGAATATTCCAGCCAGTACCATGGACACCGGCGTGCACAGAAAAAAACACAGGTGTTGAGGGGATTCAGCACAGATGTTCATGACAGTTGATTCTTGATCTTCATATACTGAGTTGTAATGTGCAAGTCTGGCTGATTTGTCTAGGTATTATACGGTAGTATTGCCCTATTTGTCTTTGTATTATAATGCAGTATTACCTGATATTCATAGACTTTTGATGCACTCAATGTTTGCATGTCCTAGATAACTAAATAAAACGTGAATTTTTAACAAATGCATTTTTTACTTCAATTTTCTGTAATAGTGACGTCATTATGATGTCATCAGTGTCCGTAGCAACATACATGACGTCATTATGTGTTTGTATAAATCATATGACATAATAACTTTTCATTTTCGCACAACAAAGAGCTTTAAATGTGTGGATTAGCCATTTCAGCATATCGGGCCACTAGTGTACACCAGGAAATCCTGTGTCCAATACAGGTTTTTCTAGAAGTACATGACGGTACTATGTCAATGTGCCGTCACTATCCTGTAAGCTCGGCTTATAAGGCAGGAATGATCAGAGAAACCAGGGTTCAAAGGGTTAAATACTGAACCAATGTGATACTTATTAAGCATACAAAGATAAATGCTATTCAGTACACTTCAATTTCTTTTCAAAACACGTACTTGGTCACAAAACTTTTTTTCATTTTTTTCACTTTCACAAACCTTCAGTCTGAAAGTATTTGATTTTGCACGCAAAGTACAATTGCGCTTCACTTCTGCCTCTGTAGCTGATTTGTCTGCTTCTAGGTTCATAGCTTGGATGCTTTTATTTCATAACTTTCTTTTACATTCGACTTTATGAATTTCATCTTCTACAGCTTTCCTCTTTTCAGCTTTATCACTTTTAGCATGAAGTTTCCTTTGCTCTTCTAAATACAACTGATATCGCATTCTTGCTGCTTAAACATTTCATTTCAGTCTGGGGGTGAAAGAAAGCTCACTGAAATGATTAGCATCACTCTTGATACTACTGTACACAAGGCAACTCGCAACTAAGGTTTGCTCTTGAAAGTTTTTAACCAAAAGTTTGCTGTTGACTGAAAACCCTCTCACGACTGCAGCTTGACCATGCAAAAGCATGAAGATAATTCTAAAAACTTCCCACACCTTTGCAAGCTTTATATCTTTTATGTAATTCCAATAGAATTCATCCAATCTGTCTGTATTCGTGATGAAACTCAAAAACTCAGCAAGATGGTTTTGTTTCATTTCCAATACAAAATCTTGGAACTGAGTACGAATTTTTTTGCAAGCTTCTGCCAAACACCACCTTTTGTTGAGCAAAATCTGCAAAAGTCACTCAACTGAACCTGTACTTCTGCAGAATCAAATATCAACTTCTGTGGTACGACAATCACCAAACTATGAAGCAAAGAATACTTTAAAGGAGAATACTTTAAAGAAATAAAAAAATTTGATTACAATAGCAAAAACGTAGTGCAATCATTTTTGAAAGATAAAATACATAGTTCACTTGCAGCTTTTTTTTCTGTTACTTTTTTAAAGAACCTTAAGCAGCAAAGCTAATGCCAACATGCTTTGAGTTTATTTGGTTCTTTTGTCAACAGGTTCAATAGTAGATAACTTCTTGAATGAATCAGTTTTATTTAAAATTTCTTTTTTTAAAAAACGGCCCAAGATAGCCAATAACAAATCTTTTAATGACGAAGGCAAGAAAGGAGTCATTGGAGCTTTGGAGCTTGAAACTTCAACAAAAATTCTTGCAGCAGTTTTGCCACACCAACAAAATATTCTAGCTTAGCTTCAATTAGGGTATCATCGCATGCAGATCCGACAGAAACAAAAGAAGCAGAAGCTGGAGCTTTTCTTTCACTCTTCACACTTTTGACATCGACTATTTGTTGACATGAGGCCAAGTTTTTAGAACTTCTTCAGCAACTTTAATATCTTCTACCCATCTATGCTGACAAAACCAAAAGGGAAACAAATGACTGCCTGCAATTTGAATAAAATCTTCCCTTCTGGCTGGAGTATCATGAAAAATTTGCCATAGAAAACGCAGAGTATTGCCAAGATTCCATCTAGATTAGTTTGCTCCCTTTTCAAATCTTCCATGGACAACACGCAAACTACAACTTCCAATCTATATTGGAAGAGCTGCTAAATATATTTAGCAAGTCTGAGAGTTCTTCACCTTTGCGTTCTTGAAAAAGATTGTGATGGAACTTCCAATTTACATGGGGTCCATCCATACATATTTGTACCAAACTGCTGGAGTTAAGTAAAGCCATTCCATTTTTTAAATTAGTCAACATATCTACTGCTGTAGCATGACCCATAAACTCTGAATTAAAGTATCTTTCTGTTACTTTATTGCTTTTGCTGTCCCGAATCTAACTTTCATATCCATTTGCTTTTTCTGCTTAATTTAATTGAAGCTTTCATCAAACGATAAAGTATAGTACTTGACTGCACGAATTTTCTCTATAAGCAACTCATAAAAATAAGGATAAATGCCAAAACATGCTAAATAAGCACACTTTGTAGCTCCACATGAAAATGACTGTGCAATCTGACTATCTGAAAACATTTTAGAAAATAAACAGCTAATATCTTTGCAAGAACTAAATGAGTAGTGACTGGTTATTACTCTAACAACCCAAAGAACTTCTGCATGCAACACTTTCTCTGATATGACCAAAGATGTGCTTGGTGATGATACTGGCACTGTTGACACATCACTGGTTTGTTCAGTAATAGCCACAGAGGATGAAACTATAGTCTACCAGAGTTGTTGGTGGTGGGCGCAGAGTTATTTGTCCCACCAAAGAAAACAGTGATTGATTGTGGGAAAAGACTTGGCTTGTGCTTCATGATCTAATTGCGTCGTTTACTTTTCATGTGGCTTTTAACAGCACTGATCCCCATGTTTGATATATCAAACAGTTTTCTGCACACCTTGCAGTACCCATTACTGTCATCTTTTGTCTGCTGCAGCCAAACAACAAACTCTGGTTCTTGTAACCAAATTTCACAAAAGTGACATTGCTTGGATGCCATTACCAAACACTGATTACAAATTAATTCTTACTATTTACTACGATTCTTTGTAACTATTTTTGTAACTTGCCTGTAAAATAAGTTTTGATCCATCAAGTTGTGTTGTAGATTTTTGTATGTACGAGAAAAAGATTTGGCAATTGTCCTTCTTGTACAGTTGCAAAATTGCGCACTTCTCTGAAGCAAGATTGGTTTTGGTGTTAGGTTAAGGCTCATTTGTTAGCAGTAAAGTTTGAGATTAGGCTTTGGTTAATGCTTATCTTTTGAATTTTCAGCTAATAAAAACACAAAATTGTATCAACAACACAGTGCTGTTGCTGCATGATCTACCCTTATATTATGAAATGAAGAAAAAAATTTTTTGCCTACAGTAGTTACATTGTATCCGAAAAGCAAGATAACAGGTGGATATCACAAAAATAATTACCTTTAATAGAATTATATAATGTATTGCAGATTGCAAATATAATTGATTTTTTGGAGATAGGTAAGTGACAGATCTTGATACTACAAAGTAGGTTTATAACTATAACTTTGAAAATACTAGCGTTGAATAGAGTATGATTTAGTGTACTGTACTTTTATAATCTTCCCACCTGACTTGGCACATCACACTGCCACACTACTTCACTTGCCATACAAATATCATGCATTATCCTACTAAAATTCAAAAAATCAATGAAGTAAAGTATTAAAACCGATTGTATTTGCTAAGTTATTTCTACTGGTATTACAAATAACTTTTAAACAAATTTTCTTTCAGCTCTCAGCAAAATTTTATGACTGCTAATTTTTAACAAATTTTCCATGACTTTCCAGGAAAGTTTTTTCCAGGATTTTCCAGGTTTTTTTCATGACCGTGGGAACCCTTATTTGTTAATGTAAATTGAGAAACCATACAGCATTTTGTGCATATTGGTGAATTTTTAATTTGTGGTAGAGATGAAATCAATTTTTGCAATTACAGGATGACATTATGCTACTTTTTCCCAATATTAGCATAAAAACTCCACTGAAAATCATAAGGAATATAAGGTTATCAAACCATCATAACCTAACTGCACCAATAATTTTATTTTTGCATGTTGCACAAAGATTGCACTTCCTCGCAGCAACTCACCAAAACTCCACTCACTTAAGTGTCAATCTTGTTTTGTTAACATAATTTGTAAAACTAAATAAAACCCAAACTACTAACACCAAGACACCACTTCATGTTTTTGTCACTGCTTCTTGACATTCTGAGCAAAATTGCTTATTTCTAAGCTGCAATACCTTTTGAATCTTCAGACAAAAGCAAGAGGTGGTCATAATACCATTTCAATAAAGTTAGTGCACGAGGATACCCCAAAAACTTACTGCAAAAACCTTATGTAAACATCTGGTGAAAATAAATTGGCTGAAAAACTTACTCTTATTTCACTATCTGAGCCATGCCAAACCATCAACGTACCAAAGTTGCTACTACAGCTTCACAACAACAACTCTTCAATTGTAACCAAAAATTTATAGTTTACACTTAGTTGCATTAGATGCCAAGGGAACTTTCAGAAAAAAGCTTATCAAGCATTTACTGTTCAAGCCCCAGCATGACACATCATTGCCTTTTTGAGAACATTTTACAATGGTGTTAGAGAACTTCTATTTTTTCACATCCACTTCAAGTAATCACACAAATAATTAACCTAAAAGTAAAAAAAAGAGGTAAACTAACAGCACAATCCTGACCCATAAGTTTAAGTTAAATAAGCATATGTGAAATATCAAACCTTTGGATCATCAACATTGTTGACAATAAAAAATCGATGTAGACCATTCATCACTGCAAGGCCAGTGCCGTGTTGGCTAGTAAATACTTCGAACTCAAGTACTCTATTTTCTCGACATTCCTACAAAATAATTAACCACTTTTACATGTTTGAACAAAATTTATTACTGTAAATCAAATTTCAACAGACCTTGCCCATAGTAAATGACGTTTTGAATTGGCAAAAGATATCATAGAGCAACACCTGGCCATCTTCTTGAATGAATACTAAGTCATCTGCATGAGTCCATGAAACTCCTATCACTGCACCACTATTCCATCTAATGAATAAAACTAATTTACATAATCAGTCAAAAATTGCAAAATAATTTTAATAAAAACTGCAAAATCAAATAGGGTTGTATGAGCTCAACTTTTAACTTATCTTAAAGAAGCATCTGAGCAACAATGGCTAAACTGAAATAAAAAGCAAAAAACACAGCATAATGACTATTAACATTGCCTCAACAATTAAACGATAAAGTGGGCCGTTTTTCACTGTTTTCAAAGTTGAAATGGCTAGCAATGAAAAGTAGCACATGCATGAGAAAATGAGGTGTGCAAAATTTGAGCAAATTGGGAGGTGCTTTTTTGCTTAAACAGGGGGAGAAGCCAAATTTTTTTTAAAAAGTCTATAATTTTGATAACACCAGCAAGTCAACTAAACCTAAAAATTTCATTGCGGCAAAGTGATAATATTAAAATGTTAGGTTCCCAAAACACATTGATGCTGCTTATTTTGTTATTACTCAATGTTTTCTGCTGCCACTTTGCGATTGCGTTATCTCAATTTTTGCTAGGATCAAAATTGTCAAATTCTCAAGCAGTGAGACTTTTAAGTGAATTTGTTGTTTTGTTGTCTTGTAAACCTACATTTAATAAACTTGGGTCAATATGACAACAGATTACCATAAGTGTGGCACATGTTCTTGTGGTTGCTGTTGCTTACCCAACTCCTTCCGAGAGATGGGAGCATGGTGAAAGGCCATGGTGCCCCAAAAGCCGGGCAACTCCCCAGGATCTGGACCAGAGGTCGTAGAGAGAAAGAGAGTCACCAAAGAGTGAGCGGCACTAAGAATTCGTAGCTGGGCAGTGCAGAATGATATCAGAGGTGTCCTGGGACGAGTGTCTACAGGCACTGCATAGAAGATTCTAAATTCTGCCAACATTAGAAAGACAAAAACCTAAAAGAAGGCAGTGTTTGCTGCAGTGTAGGTGAAAGAAAACACAGCAAGAATGACGAGGGAGCACAAGTTCCTCAGTGGAAATTGAAGGAACTTCTGTGTCAAAGAATTTAGATGAGACAGTATGCCTCTAATCCAAGAAAAGACAAGAGTGGATACAACAGATAAAAGGAGAGAGACTACAAGGGACCACAGAGAATGCAAGTAGCACTCCCCATCTGGCTAGCTCATCAGCTGTGTCATTCCCTGGGAGAAACGAAGGTCCGGGGACCCATTGTAGCCTGACAGAACGAGAGAGAAGACAGTTCCTGTCAGATCTGCCACAGAGTTTGAGATAAGAGAAAAGAAGGAAGAGAGAGCAGAGTAGCAAGGACAGAGCAAGAGTAAGATAATAAAAGAGAAATGGCAGGCTTGTTGGTACTGCCGAGGCCAGCAAAAAGCGTGCAGAATGGCACTGGCTTCAGCAGAAAAACTTGAGCATACTGGGCCTGCTGAAAAGAAAAGGGTGGCCTAAGTGCCACAGAGAGAGCAGTTGGCAAGTACACCAAAGCCGCCCTTGCCAAGAGAAAAAAAGCAGAGCTGTCAGTCCAGAGTACTAGATAATGAGGGAGGAGAGAGTCAAGGTGAGCAAAAGCAGCTCCTTGACAAGAGAGGAAAGATTGAAGCAGGAGCATGGAGAGGAAACGGTGGACTCCACCATGAACGAAGGTAGGTTCCAAAAAGGACAGGGAGGGCATGCAACAAGAGCCTCCCTAGGATAAGCATGAGCGGGTGAGTGCATGCAAAACCTCTCCAGGACGATTGGCAAAGTCTTGGTTTCACTCCTAGTCTGGCCAAACCTGAAATAGGAAAGGAAGTTGGGAGACAAAGAGTCCACTGATAAGACGAAAAAGTGAAATGAGTCAGGGTGACTCGTGGGGGAGGTAAAGATGCCTTGGAAAGAAGCAGAGGGATAGGGAAGGATGAAAAGCAGCCAGTGATGGCGCGACTGGCCGCTCAATGGAGGCGTTTCAATTTGGTGATATTGGTAGCATTTAGGAAAGGAAAACATCTGGGTGAAGCCTGTGAGAAGGGGCCAAAGAAAAGATTTATACAGAACAGAGAGGAACTCTTTACAGGGGCCCCATGAGGAAGCAGAGATACAGCGTAAGGCCTTGAGACGTGAGAAAAACTTGGCCTTCAGCAATAATACATGCTTAAAAATGAAAGAGTGCGATTGAAGGTGACCCCAAGAAAAGTTGGAGTGGGATTGAAATGGAGGCAGGAGCAGAGTAGGAGGAGGTTGGGTTGGAGGTTAGCTTGGTGGGGATCCAATGAAAAAAAGGAGGCCTCACATTTGCTTGGATTGAGAGGAAGACACCAGTACTCAGACCAGCGCTCCAATCGAAACAGAGCTCCTTGTGGTGGCCTCCATCGCAGTGGAGACCAAGGGGGAGGAGGACCAAATGGCCAGATCGTCAGCATAAAGAGAGCAGCTGACGGAAGGCAGAGAAGCAGGAAGGTCATTGATGGAGAAAAAAGTACAGGCCCAAGAACGGATCCTTGTGGAACACCTTCACAGACTCAAAAGGAATGACTTGCGATTTTGATAAACATGCAAGTGCACCTATCAGAAAGAAAAGATTGAGTCCAACGAGCAAAGCAAGGAGAGAGGCCAGCCAAAATCAGTTTGTGGAAAAGGGTGGGATGCCAGAGTCAATAACTTTGGAGAAATCGATAGTAGACAGGATCGTCAAAGAGCCCAGCCTGGGTTTGTTAAACCCATCTGAAATGGACTGAGAAAGGAACAGAATTTGATCAAGTGTACACCATCCAGGGTGGAAACCGGCCAGGCAGGGAGAGAGAATGGAATTAGACTCCAGAAAGAAGAGTAGACGAGATAGAATGTGTTCAAAAACAATTGACAAGCAGAAGGTGAGAGAGATAGGCCGGAAAGAAGCAGGAGACTTGAGAGGTTTTCCCATCTTGTGGATGGAATAGAAGATGTCTTCCAGATGGAAGGAAAGGAATATAAAGTCCAGGAAAGACTGAAGATGTGAAAAAGAAAATCTATGCCAGAGCGAGGAAGGTGCTTTATCATGGGATAGGCAACTTTGTCTGGACCAGTGGCAGTTGAGGGGGGAGAGGTTGGAAGCAGCCGCAAAAAGTTAAGTGGGGGAGAAAGGAGAGCAGAAGGATGAGTGGGACTTGTTCGAGCACGTGACTTGGGGCGGTGTTCAGAAAGGTAGCCTCTGGCTCTGCTACACAAAGTCTTTGGCTGAGAAACAGAAAAGTGGGATCTCAGGTAAGCAGTGTAGACCGAAGCTCATTCTCTGGGAGAAGAACAGATTGGGAAGTTAGGAGAGGAAGAAGACGAGGAAGGAGAGAGTATACAGTTTTTGGGTTTGATTTAGGTGAAAAAGAAGAGCAAGTCATCTGCCATGCCTCAGCCTTGGCCTTGGTGATGACTGATGAGGCACATCAAAAAGCAAAGATGCATGCCTGGCAATCTTCATCACTTCTGTGAGCGGCAGTGAAAGCCTTGCGTTCTTCCCTAACTGCACCTTCCACCTCAGCAGACCACCAGGCTTTAGGAGGGCGTTTGATGCAGCTGAAAGGAAGATTTGGCCACATTTAGTGCCAGAAAGGTAAACACAGCAGCAGCAGAGGAAAGAGAAAGAGACGAGTATTCCTGTGCTGAAGAACAGTGAGAGTCAAAGTGGGAGGCAAGGTCATCCCAGCAAGCTTTCTGAAAGTTGAAGGAAGAAGGATGCTCGTTGGGGCAAAAGACCAGAGAGAGAGAGGGATAGATCAAAGAACTGGTAGGTGGTCAGAACCAAGGTCCTAAAGCACCTCCCAGGAGCAAGAAAGAGCAAGAGAGGAAGGAGCAAAAGAGATGTCAGAAAAAGAATGACTGCCAGAGGAGCGATGTAAAAGCGTGGGTGTGTCAAGGTCATTGAGGGGGAGGAGGTCAGAGGAAATGACCCAGCTGAATACTTCCTCCCCACAGGGGTCAGAAGTACCTTTTGAGCTCAAGGGGGAGTGGTGGCAATTGAAGTCCCCCAGAATGAAGAGATTACTGCAGGAGGAAAAATGGAGAGAGAAAAGGAGGAGCATACACATTAAGAAATTGACAGCAAGAAGTCCTTTAGAGAGATGTTGTCCTCTACATAATCAGAATAGGAATCGAGCGAAGAAAGGAGGTAGAAAGTTCAGAGTGATAAACCCTGTCTGACAAAAATGATGACACCACCGCTACTGTGTGTGGTATCAGGAGAGAAAATGCTAGACTGGGAGTAGGTGCAATCAAAACGTAGAGCAGAGAATCCAGGAATCTGGAAAGAGGATGATGAGTTAAGATGGGATTCCTGGATACAGATAAGGTCAACAGGATGGGGCGTCCCCATTAAGTGCCTTGACCAAAAACACAAGAAGTGACTTTACCGACTTGTTCTTTACAACGTCCCTTTAAATCAGGGATGTCCAATCTGCGGCCCACTCAATGTCTGAATGTGGCCCACTATCGACTCATTAAAAAAAATTTTTTGGCAAATTTATCAAGTAGTGAGCACAAGAGTCTTCATGTAATTTAATCAAAATACTTTATATTTAATAAGTAAAATAATTAACATAAAAAATTTAAAAAACAATATAATTAAGATGAAATTTATGACTGAGCATGCATACTAAATTTATAATATTGTCAGTTTCTCAGTTCTGTGATTACGGTCCCCAAAATATAATACACACTATGGATAAATATCACTCTGAAGGCCATTTTGTTAAAACTAAATTAACATTATTGGATTAATTATTAGATTAATTAATTATATCAATAGATTTTTAAATTTTCTGTTGTTGAAATAAATGCATTTTCAGTTAACTACGGCTCAGTATACCTATTAATGGTTAATTTCTTTTTCAGAGAACTATAATCTTAAATGTTGAAAATTTTATATTCATAAGGCCATGGAATCTATTACTAAAAAAAGGAAGATAGCAGAAAAAAAGAGGAAATTTAATATCCACTGGACAGAAAAATATTTTGTGTCTGAGTTATTTGGCAATATAATGTCTTATATGTAATGATAAGATTAGCATATGCAAGGAATATAATATCAAACGTCATTATGGTTCGAAACATGAGTCAGAATATCAGACGTTTAAGAAGAAAAATGAAAGTTGAAGAATTGACAAAGGCAATTGGTCACAACAAGCTAGTCTTCAAAAACATGTTGTTAAAACTGAAATATGTACAAAAGTTAGTTACCTTATAGCTGAGAAATTAGCTAAGAAAGGAAAACCACTTGTTGATGGAGAATTAATAAAAGAATGCATTGTTATTGCTTTTAATGAGTACTGTCCAGACAAGGTGAATTTAGTAAAGGAAACATGCCTATCACATCAGATAATTGGTACAAGAATTGATGGCTTGGGTGATAATATTGAAGGCACACTGAAGGACAAATTATCTGCATGCGTTCTTTACAGTTTAGCATTGGATGAAAGTACTAATCAAAGTGATACTGCACAATTAGTTATTTTCATTATAGGAATTGATGAAAATTTCAATATTATTGAACAAATGTTGGACTTGTGTCACATAAAGGGCACAACAACAGACAAGGACATATGTGAGTTTGTTAATTTGTCATGAGCTAAATTCAATATTAATAGGAAAAACATTTATTCAATTACGACTGATGGTGCTCCTGCCCTGACCGGTAAAAACAATGGTTATATTACTTTATTCAAAGAATCTGTTGATCATGAGATTCTCAGTTACCATTGCTTGATACATCAACAACAATTATGTGCTCAAAAGCTAAATATGAAACATTTGATGACCGATCTTATCAAGGCTGTTAATTTCATCAGATCACAGGGTTTAAATCATCGCAAGATTAAAGCATTCTTGGACGAAGTTGGCAGTGGATATGAAGACGCAGTATATTTCTCAAAAGTTAGATGGCTCAGTAAAGCAGCAACCTTAAAAAGATTTCAGTTATTGTTGCCTGAAATAAAAGTGTTCTTGGAAGAAAAGAAGCAAAATGTGGACTTTTTAGAAAATGAAGAATGATTGAATGATTTATCTTTCTTGGTGGACATCACCAAAGCATTAGCTCAACTTAATTTGCATTTACAAGAAAAGGACCAGTTATGTTCCTCAATGTTTGAGCAGATAACTAGTTTCACAAAGAAATTGGAACTTTCTATAGCACAGCTAAAAGCTGGTAAAATTGTACACTTTTGTAGCCTATCTGAAAGAGAGAAATAGTTTTCTGTAAACTATGAAAAATATACTAAATTATGTGAAGATTTGCTTGAAGAGTTTACAATTAGATTTTCTGACTTTAGAAAGATTGAAATTGAGTTAAAATTGTTTAATGATCCATTTTCACTTGAATATGATAAAGCACCAGTAGAGTACCAACTTGAACTGATTGAGCTGCAAAGTCGGGAAGGTCTAAAAACTTTCCATAGGGAGAACACACTTCCTTTATTTTATAAGAAATTGCATTCTCTCAAAAATGAATTCAATCAAATTCTAAAATTATCCAGAAAATTATTATGCATGTGGGGAAGTACATACTCTTGCGTGCAGTTTTTTTCAGCATGAAAAACATTAACACTGCAGAAAGAAATAGGTTGACTGACAGACATTTAGCAAACACTTTTAGAATTAAGAATGCATCCTTTGATGCAAATATTGAAAACATTATGGCTGGAAGATGAAGTCAAAAGTCTCATTGAATTAATATTGGTTAATTAAATTTAATGTTTTTTTATGTATAGCTACATATAAACATTACAATATTTACAATGTTGTAATAATGTAAATAAACTGTATTCATATGGCTTTGTTTTATATTGTAATTTTTTCATTGAATTGTATTAAGATATTCTGGTAGTTTTGCGGCCCAGTTAAATATTTTAGTTTGCAATGCAGCCCATTAAATTAAAAGGTTGGACATCCCTGCTTTAAATACTGAGCACCAAGCAGGGAAATTATGGATGCCATTTTTTTTAGTCTTTTTGTATGATTCAACAAGGGGAATAAAACCCAGCTCTGTAAACTGCAAAACAGATGCTTTAACACTACGCCATTGCATCAGCTAAATAGTTTATAAGTCAATTAATCAGTTTGTAAAGTTAATGTCATTAGCTAAAACTAAAAAGTCTTTTATTAATCCAAAATTGGTTATTTTCTTACTCAATTGTAGTTCTGCCATAATATACAACCTTGAAATAATAAGCTAAAAAATTTTAAAACATAAATGTTTCTGAAGTTTGGAAAAAATGATTTCAAAACTAAGCTATTTAAAAAAAAGGAAAATGTCATTGAGCATAGACCACATAAAATTTGCACAAAAAATTTTATTAGGATCATTTCCAAATATCAAAAAAGGTTGGCACGCATTTGAATTTGCTAGACATTATCTTTTGCAGACGCTTTTATTAAATTAATATTCTTAACCTCAACTGAATCCATATTCTTAACCTCAACACTACTGATGGGGCCCTAGTTACTGTAATCACTTAACAACAAGTGTTTGATTTCAAATTGGTTTGCTCTTTGCCTAGCTATGTTTATGCCAGGAGCAAGCAACGTGTGCCCAGCCAGAGGTGCCAGCTCATACAACCACAATTACAATTATAAATATATCATAAGTAGTGGGCCTAATATTTAACAGCTTAATTCTAAAAGTACATATCAATCACCATGGCACCTTCCTTAACTTTTTTGCTTTCGAGTACTTGCTCAATTTAAAAGTTTTTTTCAAGTTTGAAAGTGCCTATCATGAGAACAAGTCTGGGGATTCAAGAAATTAGGAGAACATGGAATGGCTATGTGCAACCTCCAATATTGTTTTTGAATCAATGACATTTCAAAAAACAAAAGTTTTGTTTCAAAACGAGATTTTGCTACATGCAAAACATCATATATTTTATTGGTGCTTCCCCAATTCTCCATTGGATGAAGGTGCAGTCGGCTGAACCAATATTGTTTATCTCAAAATTACTGACGGGAGGCCCTGCAAGTGACATCAGCAGAGCTGGGCAGTTTCTTATACATATAGCCACTTTCATCAAAATCTTGGTTTTCTTCTTTACAGAGTATTAGCTGGACAAAAGCAAAGGTATCATGGAAGTAACCCCACTTGTTGTTACCCAGTAAGTAGTCAACTTATGTTCATGTGCTCTTAACAAATGAAGAACTGATTTATATTCAGGTCCTTCATCCAATTGCTCAAGTGCTTTTAAGGTTTTGTGACCAAAAAACACTGCCTTTCTGTCAGAAACTTTTGCTCAATCAAGGGGCCCTTGTCAGTGAAAAAATGACTTCATATTTCAATGTCCTTTTACCATCTTTTGTAAAAAAGACAACTCTTCCAGAAGCACTACTATCCTCAGATGACTCCTCATGACCACTAATGCTAGTTGATGACTACACTTCAGAGTGACATAAAATTTAAAGATCCTTCCTTTCCACTTTTCCTGCAACACTCTTCTATGCTCTCGTTGTTCTTCTTGGCATGCCAGTACCATACAACTATTCCCACTGATTCTTTTAAGCCAGGTTTCCTTTGAGCAAGAAGAAAATCCCAGTCTTCTTTGTTTGTTTGTGATAAAGATTGTGGCATCTGAACAGACCACATCAAAGAGATTTTTCAGGTCATTTTTAAAAGCTTTTTCTTTTGATACTCATTCTACTTGCCATTGAAACGCAAAGTTGTTTCCAAAACCCATTAATTTTTTCTATTAAACAATTAATAAACATAGGGAAAAACAAACTTCCCACTAAAGAAAGGGTCTTAATATGAAAAGCAACAAATTTTGCCTTTAATGTGCAACCTACAAAACATCAAATTTTCTCAGAGATGTTTTGGATGCACAGTATTTCACTGAAAAAGAAATTTAAACTGGTTTCCACACAGTTTTTCAAACTTTTCAAATAAAAATCACCCTATTGTACTCAGCTCTGTTATTTAATAATAGAAGCTTCTTTGCTGTAAATAAATATACTTTCACATCATTTTTTGAACAGGTGAATGAGTAATTAAATATTAAAGTAAACTTATATATTGAAATTTAAAATATTCTTTATAAAACAGCAAAGATCAATTTCAAAATTTACTCTAGCATAATGACTCCAAATATGTTTCAAATAAAAATTTTTACGTGTTTTATTCATTATTAAGTGCATTAGACTATTTTATATATGGGTCATTATAAATCCGAGCAAAGTGTTTGTTGAAAAGCAGTAGTACTTAAATTTTGTATTTATATTGCTTCCTTGCATGCTTTTAAAACTCATTATTTCTTCTTGGCTCTCTTACATGTAGCAAAAAAGCAGTATCATATTTTTTAACTCAAGCTTTCTAAACTAAGCAAAAATAAGCTGTTTAAAAAATGTGTGTCATTCTAGAATAAAATGTTGGTTGATCTGTGTGTGTAAGCATTTTAACTCTTTCACTTCCCCGTGAATAGCAAAAACAAATGTTCGGAATGTGGCAGTGCAAAAAACCGTCCTAATCAATCATAATTATATACTCCAAGTTTGTTTGTAAATCATTACTCATCTGCTTACCTCTACATCAAATGTTATATATCGTTGAAATTTCCATTTCTTGAAGACTTCAAATATATAAAAAAATTTTTAATACACAAATAAACTCCCCCTAATAGGTGCTAAGTTGTCTTCAAAACTAAAGTACCCTTACGTCAAAGATCACTAGCAATTTTATTTTTCTACCAATTTTTTAGAAATGGTCGCTAAATGATGCTAGGAAAATAAGCTTTCAGGGTACATCAGTCAAAACTTACCTAAAAGCCTAGGTTTTCTACAATTTGCAACTTTCTTAGGCCCATGACCTTTTTTGACCGATATCAAATTTTGTTTGTTAAATTTAGTACCTAAAATATGATCAGCCATTATCTGCTAGAGATCAGCCTAAACCATGTAACATTAAATATTTTTGAAACGGGAATTTCTTTAAAATTCAAAAAATATCAAGCTTAAATACAATATGTTGTCACTAGCAATAAAACAGAAGCTTTTTTCACCCCTCCCATTTCTTGAGAAACAAGGGGGATACAGAAAATTTTGATTTAGAAAAGCCAAACTACTGCCAGGTTTTTAACTTGTATTTTACCTTCTATCTCCTTGGAAATTTGATACAAAATGACAACTTTAGTGGTGAAATATTTGCATTTTATTCTATCTTTTTAAAGGACGTAGCTTTCCTAAAAATGTTAATATAGTGAAGAGAAGTCAAAAATTTTTGAGAGGTTTTGAACTGATATGATGTACGATACTCATTTTTGATCAGTAAATATTATATACTGCTTAGCCTAGACTATTTAAAGTTATATATTGCTGGAAAGCAAATTTTCTTAGTTTTCAAATGAGATTGGTATTTAGCAACATATCATATTTTTTTTTACATACCATAAAAATCTGTTTGGGGGGTTTTGAGACCCCTAAGAAATTTGAAAATTTAAATACGTAAACTTTTTTATTATTGCTTGAAATTGTGTTAAACGATGCCACAAAAGAGTATTTTCAGACTGTGTTAATGATAAAGACTTTGGTTGCTTGTTTAACATGTAACCTCAATTGGATTTCAAGGTAGTGGCTCTTGCTAAAAATTTTGCAATTTTTCTCGTGAGCAACCGGGTTCTTGGTCTTTTTAACCTTTTTTGAGTAAGAAAATTCAAGAATTAGTGCATAAATTATACATCACCTGATGCGTGAGAAATTAAGCGTGATTTTTTGAAAATTTTTTGAAAAGCAGATGAGAAATAAAGTCACAAATTCATTTTTTAGTAACATGATTTTGTAACTCAGCAGAAAAAATTGAGAGAAACACTAAAAGCATGAGATCATCAATTGATGGTCGCTGTAGAAAAAGAATTAAAAGCATAATCCTTAGAAAAAGGTTAAAGTAGATGCAAAATCATGGAAACAATCTTGAATATAAGGTGCAATCATTCATTCATGTGAGCTCATGGTCTGTTTGCATGTCTTTTATCAGATTGGGTCACCACGATAGGTACACTGCTTGGCCCCACCACCTGTTTGCACATAAAAACGGAGGCTTCCCTTTAAGTGCCTTGCCCAAAGACACAACAAGCAAGTTTGCCAGCTTGTTGCACTAAGTGATAATGCAGGTCTTGAACTTTCAAAAAGTATCAATCATACAAGGCTACTGGCCAATCAAGTTTACTTCGCATATCACCTAAGCTTTACACACACTTTTGTTGCACTTACTTTTAATTGAAAAAACAAAAGCTGATTTATTGATCAAATAAATTTTGGGGTATTTTATCATTTGTTGCATTTTAAGGCAATATTGGGTCTACAACACTTCTTGTTTAAAACAACAAAAAATATATTCACAAATCAAACTAAACATCAACTTCACTACCAACTGTAAGAACAATCAGTGCTACTTGGCCTTTATTACTTCCAACAGCAAACAATTATTTGCCAAATGAACTAATGCAGATAGAGATCAACACTATCTATCCCTTTCTCTGTTTTTTTTAAAGATTTTCAATCACATGTATTGAAAGCGTACAATCTTCCAGAAGATTCAAGCAAAAACAACAATGGAAATAACTACAATGTCATAAATACAATTTTGATTAAACCTTCACTGGGCCAAATGTTATGTCACAACCACAATTGTATAATCAAAATGTTGTAAACAAGTTGGGTAAAACAATCAGTTGCAAAATTCAAAATATCAGTGTCCAAAGCTGCTATTCTAAACAAATATATAATACGATTTAACATAACATAACTAATATGTCAAATCACATAAAATACAATATCTAATTCCAAAACATCAAAATTGTTAATCATGACACACATAAAAGTTCTTGTATTGCAAGGTCAAAATTTGTTTACTTTTCAGAGTTTCAATTATTCTTTGGGTCAAAAAATTACATAAATTTATAGTGAATTATGCACAATATGTGATGCAGCCATTTATCTGTGTAAACAACTTCAAAAAATATAAGTTTCACAAATCAAATGCAATACAACTGCAATTTATATTAAGCAGTTTTTTAGATCATGAATTTGAAGTTTTGATCAACAGAAGTGTATATTAGTGCTAATATTTAAATACCAAAAAAATTTAGTGTCTAAATACTCTGAAAAAATTGAAAGCTAGCTCTACATTCATTCTTCTAAAATGCTGAGAAATAAAAAGTGTTTCTTATCATTACTGCATACCAGCTTTTTATTATGATTCTAAAGGCATAAAATCTAAGATATAAGGCACGTGACACTATCCAAATTATCATTGACATTTTTTCTGTAAAAACTTGATTTTAACACAAACCTCACATAACAAAGACACCTACTCTTTTAGCAGGGGTTAGATTTTGGTTTGCTGGGAAGTGAAGAATCTGCAATACATCCCTAAGTACTTGTGACGCCTAGTTACAAATGCTCATATATAACACAAAAGTCACCCTACTAGTAATAAAGGTTGAAATAAAAGAGTATTGAACACACTACAAACGAATTACGGTACATTAAGTCATGTCATCTGCTGCTGACCTAAAAATTTTGCTCTTTTTTATTTTGCTTTCTGCTGTTTACTTTTTAATTAATTTATTGACTAAAACTTTGACTGTATGATCAGCATTAAAACCAAATTCATCAACTACAACATTTATTTTATGTTCAGTATCAAGGTATATTTCCAGTAAAACCCAACCAGCAAATGTTTCAAACACCTCTACCACTTCAAGCCTATCAAAAAATTATTTAACTTCTGTAGCACCAAGAAAATAGTTTACTGCTTTTTGCTGTTTACTGCTTGACTCAAATTTGAAAGCTTACCTATCATGAATCACTAGGCTTGCTAACAACCTCCAGACAAATTATTCAACTAGCCTATCCAAAAAAAATACAACTCTCTCTAATCAAACAGCAGTGATACCAGCAAAACTGCTTTTTTTTACCACCTCTCTAGCAGCAGCCAAGATAGCAGATGTTTTGAAAATTTTTAGCAACGTTTTTAGAAAGGCTACAGAAAATTTTTAGGCAACGTTTTTGTGACTCGGGAAAAAAGATTAAGCCAGCAGCCATCAAAGCTGCCAGCCAAGTGTACACATGATTTCACCAACTATGTTTTAAGCAATAATGAAAAAATGAAAACTATTTTATTCCAGGAAAAATAAGACAACGATACGAGTACCGTTTGCACATTGCATTTCATGCTGGTAAATAACACAGGGCAATTAGTTTATTTATACAATCATTCATAGCTCATAGTTACCAAAGTACAAAAACACACCTCATAAGAAGTAGATCCAAAATAGTGTTTGCAAATTACACAATAAGACTGCAACAGAGAGCTGTAGCCTAATTGGAATTTACGCACAAATACAATTTGTAAACCACCACTTAGTAAATAATGCAATAACAAAATACCTAATAAAAACAGCTTTGTACAATTAATTTTCGATTTCAAGAAATGGCAAAAGCTGCAAAGCATTGCAAACCACAAAACATAATGACACGCTACAACAAAACCTCTAGCTTGTTGATGGCCCATCGAAATGCAAAGCTATTAAGACCTAGTGGGTATTACTATAGAACCAATCTTATTAACCAACAGTTGTCATACATATATGCAATGTAATTCACATTTTGTTGGCAGTGTGGCACAGTAGAATAAACATCAATCTAGTAATCAAAAGATTGAGTGTTGAAAGAATTACCCTGCATACAGCACGTAACTACTCATACATCCTGTGTTTGATGAATTCTATTGATTCAAAAGTTTCATCAATTTATTGTTGTAAAGAAAATTCTAGTATGAATTTCATCCCAGTTCAATGATTCATAGTCCACAGTGTAGCAGATCAATGGTTGGAAGTAATGGAAACTGCCTTATGCCTTTTACAGACAATTCTGCTGAAAATCGCCTGACAAGAATTAATCTTGTGGCCTCTTTCCAAATTATACATATATTTGAGTATGAGGAAGAGAAAGTCTCACTCACGTTGCTGGCACAGTGCTTGATAACAACCAAGGTTATCTTGCTTGTTATCGAGCACTGTGCCAGCAATGTGAGACTTTCTCTTCCTAATATTGAAGCTCCAAGCATTGCGCTGTAGAGCACTCTACTCACCAAGCAAGTATCACTACAAGACGTGTAGTGTATAAAATTATATATTTGTGTATATATAGATTGTCCACAAAGTCCAGGAGCAATTTAAATTTTTTATCATTTTATTCATATTTGGGATAGAAAGAATTCATAAAAACCATCAGAAAGGAGGAAATCTACATTTATTTATGGTTTTATAGCCTTTTTGTTGAATCTTTATGCCCTTTATTAGCAGTTGTACAAAGAGCAATATGATTAAGCATACAACGTTATAAAATCCTTACTCAAATAGCAAATAAAAGAAATATCAAAACAAAATAAGCAAAAACACGTTACTACTCAAAGCTATCTAGAGCAAAGCTCAAAGCTAACTAACACAGCTTGTGTCAAATAGAAGACATCACACAAACTATACTTGCCAAAACAAGTTGCGGGAAATAAAAGAAGTCACACTATGAGAACAAGCACAATATGTCTAGATCAGGGGTGGACAACCCGTGGCTCGCGAGCCGCATGCGGCTCTTTGCCTGGTTTCACGCGGCTCTTTTTCACAAGCCTTGTTTCTTCTATCAGCAGCTTGGTTCTAGTCAAAATCTACCAGTAGCCATGCTAGTTCTGTAGTATTTTTTTCTCCATGTGGACAGGCTAATTGTGTTTGCGTTTTTTAGCCTTTTGTGTATTTCAGTAATAGTCTAATTTCGCATATTTTAGTAATGATGGTGGAGAAAAAATGCACAGCAAAACAAAAATATGAGGATAAACACAGGACGTTTTTAACAGAGTGGGAAAGCTTATATTTTTTTTTGTTGAAGGTGATTGCAAGCCATTCTGCCTTATATGCCAGGCGTCATTAGCGCATTTCAAAGCTTCAAATATTCAGCATCACTTCAGGTCACTCCATGCCAACATCAACCGTGAATTTCCGAAAGAGACTGAACTTCGTTAGCATAAGTTGATCACTTTGAAAAGTCAAGCAAAAAAACAGATACAGGTTTTTCAAAAATTCACGAAGCACTCAGAGACTACAACGCTTTCATCGTATCATTGCACGGACCAAAAAGCCATAAAATAAAGAGGAGTTCGTTAAAAATGACTCTGTGACATTGTTGGAATCTTGTCTTCTAAAAACAACGAACTGAAAAGAGTGTTATCAAATGTCCAACTGCCCCGCCACTCTGTTAAACGCAGAATGTCTGATATTAACATGGTTATTGAATCACAGTTGCACTCTGACTTCCAAGCTTGCGAGTATTTTAGTTTCGCATTAGATGAAAGTTGTGACAATTAGCACAATTTTCCAACAGATTGTTTGATCAAAGAACTCCTTGATATTGTGTCATTAAAAGACAGAACCCGCGGCATAGATATGAAAGAAGCAATGATGGCTGCGATCGAGAAAGCAAATCTGCCCATAGCTAAACTAACTGCAATAATCACGAATGGAGCACCAGCCATGATCGGATCTGTGAATGGACTTGTTGGGCTGTGCAAAGCTGACCAAACATTTTCTGAGTTTTGGAGTTTTCACTGTATCATTCACAGGGAGCAACTGGTACCTATATCATTGAAGTTGGACAAGGTCATGAAGACTGTAATGATAATCGTCAACTACATCCGCACACATGCATTTAACCACTGGCAGTTCAAAAATCTCATCACTGAGCTAGACCAAGGGCTTCCAGGTGACCTGCTACTGCACTGCACCGTAAGGTGGTTGTCAAAAAGCCAGGTACTCTCTCACTTTTTTCAGCTTTTAGATGCTGTGAAACTGTTCATGAAAGAGAAGAACAAAAACTATCCTGAGCTTTCGGATCTTGAGTGAATTATGGATCTAGCTTTTTTGGTCGACATGCTTTGTCACTTGAGCAGATTGAACCTGAATTTGCAAGGCAAGTTGAAATTGTTGACTGACCTAGTGCAAAGTGTGTCTGCTTTTGTCAACAAACTGAAGCTGTTTAAGGAGCACATTGAAAGGGGAGATTTGACGCATTTTCCCACCCTGCTAAAAGCCAGCGGGCAAGTCACTATCACCACCCTGAATAAGCAAAGAGCTACATATGCAACACTTCTTGAAACTCAGGAAGAAAGCTTTTTGTCGCGGTTCCATGATCTACAAATAAAAAGGCCGTAGATTACGTTCCTTGTCGACCCATTTAAATTTAAAACAGACTGTTTGAAAGCCCCTCTAGTCTCAGATGAGGCTGCGTCTGAATTGGAGATGATCAATCTTTGTGAGGAGGACAAACTGAAATCTGCTTCAAGAAAATGGACCACGGAGTTTTGGAAAAGTGTGCCAATGGAAAAATACCCCAATATCAAACGGGCTGCAATTAAGGTACTCTCAATGTTTGGGTCAACATTACGTATACGAGTCTGTGTTTTCTACTCTAAATCACTGAAATCAAGGCGTCGATCTGTACTGACTGACACCCATGTGAAAGAGTTGCTTCGAGTAGCAAGAACGGAATGCGAGCTCGATTTGAAGAAAATTGTTAAAGAAAGGGAATGCCAGAATTCCCACTGACTAAGTAACATGCATGATAATAAATAACTTGAACATTTCTGTCATTATCATGTTGGTGTGTGACAATTACAATAAATCAAGCTGACCAAAAATATGTGTTGATGTGTGTGAGTAAGAGGTAAGTGATGTTCATGCAATCATTATATCTTGTGTATGATTTGGCTCTTTGCAGAAACACAGTAAAAGATGTGGCTCATGGTTTCTGAATGGTTGGCCAGCCCTGGTCTAGATCACAACTTAAATCAACAGCACTTACTAAAGGCTGCTAAAAAAAGACAAAAGATAGTACACTCAAACACCACATTTTGCTGTATTTATATATCTGAGTAATAAACTTGTCATACTATTTGCATACCTATGAACAACTGCACATGCATTGGCATCTAAATTTGAGTGGCACTACCTTATAACATCACAATAAAGCAATGCAATCAAAAATCATGTTTTACCAAATATCTTACAATTAGTGACAATTGAATATCTAGCCACAAATATAATAAAATTATTAGTGGAATCACGACTGAATAACTTATACAATTTCAGTAGAGAGGTGACTTTTAGTATCCAGGTTGCTATTATTGCTACTAGCAATACACCATTGAACATAATAATACAATATATTTAGCAAATTCAAACGTTTTCGGTGCCACATATCGCCCTCATCAGGATCTATACACAAATATTTACAGCATTAAAACTTTCATTGAATGAAAACACTTTTTGTGTTTTCGTTTTTTTGTGTTTTCATTCAACAAAAGTTTTATTGCTGTAAATATTTGTGTATAGATCCTGATGAGGGCAATATGTAGCGCCAAAAACATTTGAATTTGCTAAATATATTGTATTATGATATTCAATGGTGTACTGCTAGTAGCAATAATAGCAACTTCAATAGCTTATAATTTCGGGATTGCAGATGGAGCTATGTATACAAAAATTAACAATTGCTAGTAAAGATCCACACTCCAAATCCACTTACATCACACTCAGCACCATAAATAAAAGGCGTTAATAAAAAATATTTTTTTACAGTTCCTATAACTGTCTTTTACATTAGGAATCAAATGGTCTTTGTTTTCTTTCAGAGTTCTCTGATGGGGTACCAAACAACGTTAGTGAGTTTTTAAATTACATTTAGTTGTCATCTAGGCCACATATTGCATCCAAAAAAAAGGTAGCAGTTAGAAATAATCGTTATAAACAAGTAACAGATAAACAAATAAAAAGTTATTTATATAATCAAAAACAATCATCTCAAAAGCAGAGTGAAAGATCTTATAATCACCAAAGTGCTCCATCAGACATATTCAAATTTACTGAATGAAAAAAATAAAAAACCTGCCTGAATGTTGAAATTTCTTTCCCTGCTGCATTGTAGACCACAACATCAGATCTTTTGTTTTTGTTTGGTTGCACGTTTCCATAAATAACACCTGAGAACAAGTCAAACTATTAGCAAAGTTCAAACACACAAATTTTGAATTTGACCTACATTGCAGTTTAACTTGTTTATTGAACATACAAAACAACAACAACATATTTTCTTTCTTAAATAGACCTAGGTTTGTCATTAGCAACTGCTTTTCCGTGCTTTACTGGTTTTAAATAGAGAAAGCTGTTTACCCAGCATGTCATAAGAAGCGACTATTGGATACCTGCCAATTGCAGTCTAACTGTTAATGGTGGGGTTGCCAGCTTAATTGCTTGGTTGGACCACTCATGTCAGAAAACCGAGGTTGGGGATAAGCAAGAGCATGCTTCCCGTAAAAGAATTTTGCTCCAAAAAATCCCTATGACAAGAAAATATAAGCAAATGGCTCCCAGTCCCTAGCACCTCTTAAATGGGCAGGGGGTGCAATGAATATCCTAGTTTAAACCAGAGTGTCATGGGATAAGATCTGGTACATTAAATGTGGGAAGTCTTTGTGGAAGGAAAACGGATATGTGTGAAGAACTGAGGAAGAGAAGAGTTAATGTGTGCTGCATGCAGAAGGTAAGAAGGAAAGGCCAAGGAGCTCATTTTGTGGGTACTTCAGTACGAATGTATAAACTGTGGTCAGGAAATGATGCAGGATTGGGAGGGGTTGGAGTTTTGGTAAAAGAGGAAATATCTGGAAACATTGTGGAAGTTAGAATAAAACACGACAGAGCAATGGCAATTGTGCTAACTTTAGGTGGAGAAGTGATGCAAATAATATGTATGTATAAGCCACAAAGCGAAAGACCAGACACAGAGAAAGTGCGTTTTTATGATGAATTGGCAAGTGAGAGGGACTTGCAAAGTTCTAGTGTAATCATTGTTTCTTTGGATGATTTCAATGGACATGTGGGGAAATGTGCTGAGGGTTTTGAAGGTGTACACTGGGAGAATGGTATTGGGAAAAGAAATGCAGAAGGAAGAAGATTGCTGGAGTTTTGTGATGAAAGAAGAGCTGTACATAGCAAACACTTGATTTTATAAGGCAGACAAAAGGAAAATCACTTATAGTGCTGGTGGATGTGAAAAAGAAATTGATTTTAAGCTTGTAGGAGAAAAATACAGAAAGTATGTTAGGAGTGTAAAAATGATTCCATGGGAACTTCAGCACAGGCTGGTGGTCATAGATCTACAGGGTGGGCCATAAGTTTCCATACATATTGTATTTTTTTTGTTTTCCAGATATATAGTGTATTTGTTTTTGTTATAATACATACATAGTGTATTTTTTTTGTTTTCCACATACCCTAGAAGATGCGTTTGACGAAAGAGCAACGAATTGAAATTATACTGATGGCTGGGTCGGGAAGCAGTCGCATGGTTGCACTGAACTTCAACAGAAAACATGGAACGAACATCACACATGACACTGTGGCAAAACTTATAAGCAAGTTTAAGAAAACTGGAAATGTTGCAGATCAACCAAAAAGTGGTCCAAGACGTACGGCCACCGATGAAAACACAACAGCTACGATACTTACAGCGCTTGTACAGAGTCCCAGAAAAAGCACGCGACAGTTGTCTGCAGAAAGTGGTGTCAGCAGATCGAGTATCAGGCGCATTTTAAAAGCAAACAAATGGCATCCATACAAATTGCATATGGCACACCATTTGAGTGAAGATGACCCGGATAGATGCATGGAGTTCTGTGAATGGGCATTAAGTAATATGAACGAGGATCCAAACTTTTCTACTAAGATTTTGTTTACTGATGAAGCAAATTTTTACGTCAATGGAGAGGTTAATCGGCAAAATCTACGTTATTGGAGTAATGAGAATCCTAAATGGCTGAGTCCAACGAAGATGCAAGGTGCCAGCAAATTGATGGTGTGGGCCGGGATATGGGGAGACAGAATTATTGGACCACTTTTTGTCAGTGAAAATCTTAATGCAGGAAAGTATCTTAATATGTTGCAAGAAGAAATTCTCCCTTCCCTGCTAAACGAGGAAGGTGACTACCCAGTTTACTTCCAGCAAGATGGAGCTCCACCTCATTATGGTATTCAAGTGCGTCGGTTTTTGGATCAGCAGTTTCCGGATGCTTGGATT
The DNA here is from genome assembly GCA_963675345.1 of Trididemnum clinides. Classification (NCBI taxonomy): domain Eukaryota; kingdom Metazoa; phylum Chordata; class Ascidiacea; order Aplousobranchia; family Didemnidae; genus Trididemnum; species Trididemnum clinides. Next base: position 2,207,209 of record OY776287.1, on the reverse strand, counting down.
GGTCGGCGTGGTCCTGTAGAGTGGCCTCCAAGATCTCCAGATCTCTCCCCTCTTGATTTCTATCTTTGAGGGCATTTGAAGTTTATGGTGTATCAGGTAAAGATACAAGACATAAATCACCTAAAAGAGCGAATCACCGACGCCATTAGAAGCATACCTTCAAATGTGCTGATGCATGTTCATCAACAGTGGGAAACACGGGTTAATATGTGCTTTGAAAACAATGGGAATCATATAGAGTGCATTATATAAATAAAAATGGTTTTTCAACATAAAATGTTTATTTTGCCTATGTATGGAAACCTATGGCCCACCCTGTAGACAAAAAGGTTCTAAAAAATTGTGAGAAAGCAATGAATCATAAGAAAAAAAAATTGGAAAGTTGAATGAAAACTAGTAAGCACAGATGCACCTGATTTGTGGAAAACTCTTAAGAATGGTGTTCTAAAGGCATGTGATGAAATTTGTGGAAAGAAAAAGTCTAGGAGAGATTGAGGGGACATGTGTCGGTGGAATGAAGAGGTCAAGGATACCATAGCAAGAAAGAAGGTGGCATTTAAAGAGCTGTACAGGTTTCTATCAGAAGAAAATAACACTTCATACAAACGTTTAAGAAATTAAATGAGAAAAACTGTTGCTAGAGCTATGAGACTGGAAGCTAATTAAGAGTTCATAATTGATATCAGAATTCTAACAATGTTTTCTACTTCTTTAGAAAAATGAAAAAGAGAAGGATGTGGAAGTTGGAAGGTGCTTAAGAAGAAGAGACTATTGATTGGGTTTTATCAAAAAAGATAGGACAAAAATTTGAAAGGAACATACGGAAAAGATCATGAATGAAGAGAACAAATGGGACCACATGGTGGAAACTGATGTAGTAGTAGGACCAGTGGAAAAAGTGGCTCGCAATGAAATTGTGGAAGCAATGCAAAAAATGAAATCAGGAAAGGCAACTGGACCACTTGAAGTAAGTGTGGAGATGATATCTGCAAGTGGCAAAATTAGGATTAAAGTGATGATGGAACTGTGTCAGCATGTATTGAATAGTAGAGGAATGCCTGATGAGTTGAAAACAAGTGTGAATGTGCCTATCTTTAAAGGAAAGGGTGATGTGAAGTGCTGTGGATCATACAGAGAAATTTAATCACTAGAACATGCCATGAAAATTGTTGAAAGGGTACTAGAGAGGCAAATATGAACACTAACCAATTTGAATAAAATGCAGTTTGGATTTATGCCAGGAAAAGGAACAGTGGATGTGATATTCATTGGGAAGAGAATGCAGGAGGAATATCAAAAGAAGGACAAGAAGTTGTACATGTGTTTTGTTGACATGGAAAAAGCTTTTGATAGAGTGCCAAGAAAAGTGATGGAGTGGGTCTTAAGAAAGAAGAATTTATCAGAAATAACGGTTCAGGCAGTTATGAGCTTGTGTGCTGGTGCAAACACAAGAGTGAGAATGAGATCTGCATATTCAGAGAAATTTGAAGTAAAAGTTGGTGTACATCAAAGATCTGTGCTGTTGCCACGATTGTTTGCAATAGTTGTGGGCATTAGTACTGAAAAGACAAGAAGGGATGTGTTTAATGAATTGCTGCATGCAGACGACTTTGTTCTCATGAGCAAAACCATGGTAGACTTAAAGGAAAGATTTTGAAA